>CAKAOI010052134.1:0-66751 GCA_916701655.1 Sebastiscus albofasciatus | reverse complement strand
AAGTAGAGAAGGGCTATAATAAAACAAAGAAAGAAACAATGCATGTGTACAACAGGGATACAATTAATATTTACCTGACAGATGTATACTTGAGACTACTTGACAGACAGATGTTCAGTTGGAATGATGAAAAGGCTAAATTTACCAAAACTGCACAATGACCTATAATCTCTGCCCATCACTTTATTACAGGCACAGATTCCTTTTTTTATGTGATTAAAGGTTTATTCCTGATAGTTTATTGCATTTAAATTATGTTGTATGTTTTCAGAATGCAATTATTTGTTTTAATCTGAATATGAAATATTTTTTTATGACATGCACTAATTGAAATCCTCAGGGCCTTTATGTTTTTCAAACAGCTAAAAGTAAGCGATAAAATATCACATGTTAATTGACTTACAGTTTGGGATATGGTCAAGTGCTTACATTTGCCTTACACTGGACACATAGGAGTAGGACACACCTCTTCATATTGACAAAAAATGTAAACCTGAATACATATAATTTGCAGTGCAAATTTCCCCACTGCCGGACTAATAAAGGAATATCTTATCTTATACATACATACAGTACAAACAGTACATACATGCATACATACATACATAATTTTTGTTATCCATTTTGGAGTCACTGGGTCACATTACAATCTCTGCCATTTATCCATCCCCCGCTCAAACTGCAAAACGAATGGTGATCAGGCCTTTTCTGTCTATAGCCCCAACTCTCTGTAATCACCTCCCCCAATCTATTAGAGCTGCTGAATCTCTGGAGCCTTTCTATAGGCCTCATCCACATGTGTTTTTGTTTGACCTGTTTCTCAATGTTTCTGTGTGTCATATTGTATTTTTTCCTTGTTTTTTTCATTGTTTGATGTTTCTTCTTGTGTGTGAAGCACTTTGTAACTGTGTGTTTTAAAAGGTCCTATATAAATAAAGCTTTACTTACTTACTTACTTACTTACTTACCCTGAAGCTAGAAAAATGTTCTGTTGAATATGTATGCAAAATAAATGGATTACACATTAGTAATCAAAAGTGTGTTACATGAGGCCAATTTAGTAAGTAAAGGAGGAATAGGGTAAACATTCAGGTCTCAAATGACTTATGGGACTTATTATGTAATAGAAATGAAAAGCTTCTCTGACTGGCTGCGGAATGCTAAAATTTGCCGATCACGGATTGGTGCATACAGCTGTCAATCACGGCTTCGTCGACCAATCACCTGCGCTCTGCGTGGGGCGTAATGTAGGCGTAACTGTTTCTCGGCTTCTGATTGGTTCGCGGTCTCAAATCACAGGCCGTGTTTGATAACATTGAGGATCCACAACAGTAGGACGAGGACGAGGACGGGTGGGTTTAACTCAGTTATTAAGCGAGTTCAAGAAACCAGCAGAGGATTAAAGCGTATTAATACACCTAAGACGTCAAAGGTATGGTTTAAGTCAACACACCACTGAAAGGTCGAAGGAATAGTCTCGATAATGTTGGACAACTGCTAGCTAATGTTAGCATCCACTTAGCTAAAGATAGCCATCTAGCTTGTCGATGCTAACGCCGCCTAAACCTAAAGCTCATAACTGTGTCCTTTGTCCTGTTTGTTTTCATCATAACTGCAATAATTATGTGTTACTAATGATTATTGAAGTAACACTAGTCTTACTGAAACACCACGTGCGTCTCTTGTGTTTATATTAGAGGGATATCTGTATTAGCTCAAGCAGCTTAATGACTGTAGAGAGTTGCATCATTCATGTAACCTAAAATGTAAGGCAAGGCAGCTTTATTTGTATAGCACATTTCAGCAATTCAAAGTGCTTTACATAAACATTCAAGAACATTGCGACAAAGTGCAAAAGAACATTAAGACATAATTAAAACAGTCATAAAAACATTAAAGATTAGAAAATAAAAATAAAAGCTAGGATATATAGTATGTATCTGGATGTAACTGCTGCTACATGTTTGTAAGTCTTGTGGGATAAAAAGGTCATGTATTGATCGTATGTGTTATTAATATTTACTTATTGTGTTCAAATGTTATGTAAACATCAGTAAATGTTTGCAACGCATTAATAAAACAGTTGATTTCATAATAATAATGATTTTATTTAGATTAATCAACAATGAAAATAATCTTTAATTGCAGCCCTAGATCAGTTGACTAACAAAGTGTTTATTTTCCATCATTAGGAGGACAGATAATAATGCACTATACTCATTTTTAACAGTCTCTTCTGCACTATATTCACTTTTTTAATAGTCCTGTATCACAGCTGTTACCCTGCACTATATTCAGTTTTAACAGTTTTCTTCATCTCCTTGTATTTTTATATCTGGTATATTTTTTTGTACTTTGCACTACTAACTTTTTTACTGCCTTTTTACTAACATGTTTTGCACTATGGAAATGTGATGCTGGAAACTTGAATTTGTCAGAAGTAAAAAAAATAGTGATACTGTCTTTAACAATTTCCCAGGGACAAAGAACATAATCAATATTTGACAAAGAAAAGCCACAAATCCTAATAAGATAAGATAAAACTGTATTTATCACGAGGAAAATTGTTGTGCAGCAGTTGTAATACAAAGTGGGAAAGAGATTCAAACAAACAACATACAAACAATGGAAATTATCAGTAAGGTGCAAAAAACAAATGTAAATGTCTTCATTTCTGTCAATCATCTAACCCTTTCTAGCTCACATTCCTTTCTCGCTCCACTAGCC
This sequence comes from Sebastiscus albofasciatus, assembly GCA_916701655.1. NCBI lineage: Eukaryota > Metazoa > Chordata > Actinopteri > Perciformes > Sebastidae > Sebastiscus > Sebastiscus albofasciatus. The sequence goes on along the minus strand of CAKAOI010052134.1, from coordinate 64,024 downwards.
TTTCTTTACTAGGTCAGTGTTTTAAACACCTTTTGTAAACAAGTAAAGGGTTTGTATCACAAATATTTTCCTATTGTTTGCTTAAGGATTTCTAGTTTAAAGACACCTTTAAAACAAATAACACAGTGTTAGTGTCAATAGCTGCAACATTTTAGACATTCTGGTACTGTGGGGCCCTCCTGAACAAACAACATTATTGTAATGTTCATTAAAATTCTGCGTCCAGTCTAACCGTTTTTTCTTCGTTGCTCAACCAGCAGATCTCTCTACCTCTGCATCCAGTGCTTTCCCAGTGTTTGTGCTGTCAGGGTGATGTCAGCAGCCTGTCTCGCGCGCCTGGCAAGGTGCAGTGGTCCTCACCTGGGACGTAGTAGTCTTTTACAGACGGCCCTAGTCCCACTTTCATTCCAGCAGGACAGCCACCTCCAGTTCACATTCTTCCGGAGACATCTTTACAGCCCTTCAGAAAAACGTCACAGCAACACACGCTTTGATGCAGACGGCAGTGGCCGCCCCACTACTTGGGATTCATTTGGCATCTGGGACGATCGTATTGATGAGCCCATTCTGCTGCCTTCCAGCATTCGCTATGGCAAGCCCATTCCCAAAGTCAGCTTATCGAAAGTAGGCTGTGCCTCGCTCATCGGTCAACGCAAGGGGAATGAAGACCGCTTCCAGGTCTCCCAAATGACTGACAGCATCCTCTACTTTGCTGTGTTTGATGGGCACGGCGGCCCAGAAGCGGCTGACTTTTGTGAAAAATATATGGAGAAATTCATCAAGTAAGAAATTCATTAAATATTCTGTTATCACATATATATATATATATATATATATATATATATTGTCACAGGAAATGAATTGACTGATTAACAGTTTGAATGTCTGAAATTGTTAGATGATAGCAAAAAACACTTTTTGTTGCTGATATTCTGATCAATGTAGTCTTTTGGTTGTTGTTTCAGGGACCTTGTGGCAGAGGAGTCCAATCTGGAAGTAGTTTTAACGAAGGCCTTCCTTGAAATAGACAAAGCTCTTGCAAGGCACTTCCACTTCTCTCCAAATGGTAGGTTCTTTCATGTTACATGTACATTGATATACTGTGTGTATATATACACATACATGCATTTATGTAATGACACTTTTTTCTTCTCTCTTCAAAACCTAACTTACTTATCCTACTTAGGCTTTGAAGCCTTGGATATCCCAACTGACTTGACTCGAGCACTTTTGGTTAGAGGTCTGTCATTTAACCCAAAGTTACTTAATAACCGATGGAACAATAACAGCTACTAGTAGAGCAAACACTAGTGCTTTGCTGCTTCATTACTCATCTACACATACAGAAAGGCAACAAATTAAAGGAAAAACCTGAGTAAACCTTAGTGTGGATCATAGACTGTATATATAGATGGACAACACGTCTCCACTTCCTCCCACTGTACAAAAGTGAAGCCAAAATATCCTCAATACAGGAGCTGCCATCTTGACATTATGACGTCATTTGGAGCCAGAGTCTGGGCAGTAGTGATTGGGGAACTGGAGCCACGGTATCGATATCTCGCTTGTTAGTGAGAGAGCCACCTAGCTGCTACGTTAGTGCACTGGACTACTCCACTCAGAGCAGCTGTCAATTATGAGGTCTCACCCTTTTTTTATTGCATCAAATAACTCATTAAAACCAAACTTATCAGAAAAATGAACAATTGAACGTACATCAGCGTAGGGCTGTGCAATATGGAAAAATTCAAATATCACAATAATTTTTAACAAATACCTCTGTCAATATTGCGATGATATAGGGTTGACTATTGATATTTACACAATGAGATTTCTTGATAAATAATCATTAGTAATGTATATATAATGGCTAAGTGGGTAAAGGTCTGGTACGCCTTTAAAACCAGGAAAACCCAACATTTATGCTATATTACAATATCTTGTTTCATATCACGATATCGATATAATATCAATATATTGCCCAGCCCCACATTAGCATGATGAGAAATACCTAAAATGACAGAAACCATCTTTGGGAAAAATGTATTTGACGTCTACTTTGACTTTTAAGTTTGCCCATGTCCCATCTGCTAACATGGAGGCGGGGTTTATGACCTATACTGCAGCCAGCCACCAGGGGGCACTCGAGATGTTTTGGCTTCACTTTTGGGGAGATGTCATGTTGTCGATCTTTATATACTGTCTATGGTCTGGATAAATGTAACGAATGTGGATCTTTCCGTGAGAGGGCACGAGGGGTCACTGAATGGTTTGTGATGAGTAAAAAAATGATGTGAATCCTATGCTATGGTCTTCACAGTCACCAGATCTCAACCCAGTTTAACACTGGTGGAAGATTGTTCATTGGCGTGTTAGACAGTGTGCTCCACCACCATCAGAAACCCCAAATGAGGGAATATCTTTAAAAGAATGACCTACACATTTTTCAGTAGAGGTCTTGTAGAGTTTATGCCAACGCTGAAGCTGTAAAGTCTTGTTGTGGTCCAACACTTTATAAAGACACTTAATGTTGTGTATTTCCTTTAATTTGTCACCCAGCTGTTGATATTTTGTCAATCTGCAAAGTATATTGTTTAGCATGAGCATTGAAATTGATATTATGGGTAATTTGAGCACCACTCAAACAAATGAATGCAAAACGTTTCTCTCAATAAATTATGTGGTCTACATGTTTGCCCTTGTCGTATAGAAACTTCAAATTAGCTTGACTTTTCTCAAACGGCATTATGTCTGATTAAGGTTATCTGTTGATATAAAAGCTAGTATACCTGTAATGTGGCCCTACATCGGCCACGCTGTGTGAAATGTCCCAATATGCCTGTGTGTGTGCATGTTATCTACGGCAGCTGCTGACCCAGCTAAGAGCTGGAGGCCCTTGGCACCAATGTGGATGACGAGAGGCTAGATATTGATGGAGAGTCCAGCGGGTCCTAAATCCTGGACTACTGGAAGGTTCCCTATCTTTCTCTCACTCCGCTCTCTCTCTCTCTCTTCCTTTTCTTGTCTTCTCTCACCAAGTGTATGCAAAGCTTCTTGTGAGACAGTGCTTCAGTTTGACCAGTTGTGTGAGATGTGTGTTGTCAGTGACAGGTTTAGTCCATGATATGCAGCATGTTTAAAATGCAGATTTGGCTTAAAAAACACATTTAAAATCTAATTTACCTCTTTGGAGAGATAAAGGTCTAATGCAGGTTTACAAATGTCAGCCGATAAATCCATATAATGACATTTGATACTGCTTTATCAGATTTGTCAGACCATAAGGAACTAAAGTTTAGTGTTTATGTGTAGTTAACTATTCTCCAGACACATAAAGTAGGCTGGAACCAAGTTAAAGTGACAACTTACTGTTTGTCTGAATTATTAAAGATTGTTACAAATTACCATCACCAAGTACCAAGTCATTATATTTGATATCATGACAGATTAGTGGTGAATTTTTCCACATTTGTAACTTAAATAAATATAAATGCATGCAAAATATAGAAATAAAACAAGCTGTCCCTCTCAGGAAGTATTAAGAAAAAATAGTAGTTTTCTTTTTAGATGAGTGTGTGTTGTTTTTTGAATATTAAGATCAGTACTGGATATTGATAAGTGTTGTGTCAGTTAACACTGATTATATTTAGTTTCAGCCTTAAACTTAACTCTGCTGTAAAATTTGCTGTCTGGACCTCAACTCTTTTGCTGAAACAGTTGCATGTGTGACTGCCTCCTCTATTGTTTACTGTGTAATCTCTAGTTTCCTGTAAGTCCACTATATGACTTCCCACCCATGTGTTAATGTTTTAATGTGTGGATGCGAGAGTGTGAGATACACCATGTGGTTGTTGTGAACAATGTGAACAGTGACTTTTTGTGTGGACCTTTTTATGGCACGTTCCACCTCTGATGTTTCCTGTTATGTCTCTGTAGTACCCGGGATGAACGCAGGAACCACCTCCACTGTGGCCCTGCTGAGGGACGGCATCGAGCTGGTGGTGGGCAGTGTGGGTGACAGCCGCGCCATGATGTGCCGCAAGGGCAAGGCCCTTAAACTCACTGTCGACCACACTCCTGAGAGGAAGGATGAGAAAGAGAGGTACAAAGATTATGTCGATAATGCCACGTTTGTTAGTTTAGGCAAAGAACATCAGCGGGAGATAGTGGTTTGAAACATAATGGTTCCTGAAGATTTGTTTTGCCTGTTAGAACAACTTACATCTTTATGTTTCTTATTATTACCTCACAGAATTCCCAGAATAGTATCACCCAATTTAAACCTGAGCAGAACTGTCATCAGCCAGAATGAATGAAAACACCTGTGTGGAAGTGCATGGCTTTTTTTAAAGCTGGGCTCAGACTACAGGAGTTTTAAAATCCTGCCAAAAAAAAATCCTGTTTTTGAAATCGAGTTGCATCACACACTTAAGGAGAATCTTCACAGATATTCTTCTCTCGAATCTCAAACATGCACACACTACAAAATTTTAAAATGATGGCGCATCACATTACAGGATATTATTAAGATTATCGTGCCAGAGGGAGCAACGGATCGCCTCACGTGATCTCTCTCACATGATCTCTCTCACGTGATCTCATGGGGAAGCAGATGTAAACAAAACGGAGACTGACGTGGTGCAACAACTTACTGTAGTAATCCTTTGCAGGGAAACAAGTATTTAGGCATTATTATGTTCTTAATCTCTGTTAATTCTCAGAGATTTAACAGAGATTTGAGTATAGACCAACATGTCAGAATTTATTGTTATTATTTATGGTTTTGGTGAGCTTCAATTTATGATGGTGGTCATAGATGGAGTTGCAACTGCAGTAATGAGAATCATATTGTTATTTTTATTGTAAAAAACACTCTTTCTCTATCAACTGAAGTAATTCGTTGTATAACTCTCTCCCTCTGCACCTGCCTCAAGGATAAAGAGAAGTGGGGGTTTTATCACCTGGAATAGTCTGGGACAGTCAAACGTCAACGGCAGGTTGGCTATGACGCGCAGCATCGGAGACTTTGACCTGAAGAACATGGGGGTCATTGCTGAGCCTGAAACCAAGAGAATCTCGGTAGGTTTATAAAAACTTTCGATAATATTTCACATTTGTCCACTGGGTGTTTCATGCTAATTTAAACAGGATTTTAACTGAATTATAACCTATATAATTTGTGCCAGCATCTAAGAGATGGTACAGTAATTCAGCTCCTCAACACAAAGTGCATAGAATGTTTTTATTGTTAATCATGTACATACACTCCTTCAAGGTTTTGTTATATTTCTTATCCCTTATAAATTACATTAATAATTCAGTGCCACTTGACAGGACTATAGTTAGAAGTGTTTCTAAATATTTCTTGCCCTTTCCTCAGTTGCACCACGCCCATGACTCGTTCTTGGCACTGACCACAGACGGCATTAACTTCATTATGAACAGTCAGGAGATCTGCAATGTCATCAACCAGTGCCACGACCCCAAGGAGGCAGCTCAGAGAATATCTGACCAGGTAAGACGTTCATACTTGGCTTTTAACACGCCCATAGTGAAACCACACAATGTATGTAAAGTAGGATAGCTTTGTGATTTGAATGAATGATTTGAATTTGCCGTGGTTTCATGGCACGCTCAGTGCATAAGGAGGTTATTTATTGGCAGGCATCTTTGAGTTTGAGATAGACAACTTTATTGGAATGAATGCTTACATGTTTTGCTAGACAGACAATCAAAATCCCAAAACAGTGTCCACGTGGATTAGCCTTTGTCACACTCATCATTTTATGGAGAGATTAACTTGTACCATGTACACTGTTGAAAGTCTTTCAGAAAATACTTTTCTTTATCTCCCGTTTGGAAATGTGCAATAGGCATTATTATGTAGAAGCACTCTGCTCACTCTTATCAATACACACCGCTCATAGTATGTAGTAGAGGAGTATCATCTCTATGATTTTGTTCCTTAAAGGATAAAGGTGCTTTCAGACAGCGGGCGGTTGCCACCAGTAAAATCAATTCTTGTATCGTTTCCCTCGCTGTGGTTTCTGTGGTTTCCATGGTCACACAGCGAGCCGAGGCAGCACTTTTAAAAAGTTGAACCATCACAGACTCTGAATGCAGTGGCAACAAGCTGTTTAAAAATAATGTGTTTTTTCTTCTATTTCTTTCTTCTATATTTTCTAACTGTTGATGTTACAAATATATGTATTGCTAGTAGAGTTGGGCCGGTGTAAACATTTTCCAACCGGTTTGAAACACCGGACTGGTGTACCGGATTTTACCACCAGGTGTCACACTTGACTCCACCAAAACTCAGAGGAGTGGCTTGTCACAAAAATGAGAATAGCTGGTCCACCTTAAAGGTCAACCCACCTTAAGTGAGCCTGGGCCAAAGTTGCCAAAGTTTTGGTGACCCCCGTCACTTTAATCAGCAGGTTCAAGACACGGGAACTTACGTCTTGAGGAGTTGTAGCATTTATTCACAGACAAATAGCCTTAACTGTACACACACTACACTGCTACGTTACGCTAGCGTTGCAATACACTGGCTGGCGGAAAGCCGTATCGTCTCGTCACCACAAAAACACATGAATTTTCTACACAACATGCGCCGTGCGTCTCTTCCCACCTCCCACCTTTACTGAAATTTGATCTCCTTCATGTTGCCGGCCTCGGCTCAGCCTCCGTTAGGCCGTTTATAAACGAAAATGATATTAATGTTAATCACTTTGTCATATTACTTGTTACTAATGCGATACAAGCTGGATTTAGTGCCGTGACGCCGTCAGCACAGGTTGCTGATGTAGGCTACTTTTTAATTTGCCAGAAAGTGTCATAATGACAAATGCAGATTCAGCCGGTTTGCGTAAAATCAAACCAGTGTAAACTTGTACACCGGACTGGACCGGCAAAACTGGAAATCAACCCAACTCTAAATGCTGGGAAAAAAATGTATACACCTGCCAAAGCCTGGATGGTTCCAGTGTAACTTGACTTAAAAGGAAATAAGTATCATAAATATCGAAAAACAGTCTAGTAGAGATCGATGCAATGTGGCTCTGGAGCACCAGGTCATCTTAGGTCTAAGACAATTGTTCCAAGTGTCCTAACAGCCAGTAAGCAGACCTTTAATGCATATGTTTATGTTTTTTGAATTATTATGTTCCTCTTCTCTCTCAGGCTCTTCAATATGGCTCAGAGGACAACAGCACAGTTATCGTGGTTCCCTTCGGCGCTTGGGGAAAGCACAAGAGCTCGGACCCGAGTTTCTCCTTCAGCAGAAGTGTTGTGTCCAGCGGTCGCTGGGCGTAGTCAACAGGACGGTGGACGGAAAGATTGTGGTCTGTGGACCTAATAAATTTGTGCAATACAATCGAACAATAGTGCCCTTGTGGAAACATTATAAAGAGTAGAGAGTGGTTTGCCCAAACAATATTACCTAAGGGTTACAACATCTTATTTAGAGTAGCATGATATTTATTAGCCTCTGTGAAGTAAGGGGCTGTGAATTCATGATGCGCACTAAATGATTCCTCTTTATAAAAGGTTTTATCTACTAGCAAGCCAATGACCTTATACTGTAGGTGCTAAAATCTGAGAGGCGTTTGAATGGCAGACAGGTAGCGCTGTACCGAATAGCTCGAAGCTTCATTCGTAACGTTGACGTTCAAATTATAAATCAACATTCAAATGCTGCACCGCTTTTATTTTTTCTTTCTGTTTTTGGCATGTCTATTCTTTCTGTTTAATCTTTAATCTTGGTGTTTCTGCACAGTTGCAGATTAAGATCAGGCTACACTTATATTATTAGTATTATACTGTTTGTAGAATTAGACCAGTGGTGGCTGCGTAGTAGTGAGTAGTGAGTGTGTGGGTCGAGAAAATACTAGAAAATATCACGAGTTCAGGCGGGCAGAGACAAAGCAGCGTTCTGAGCAAGTTATTAATAATGTACAGAAATGTCTGCTATAGTCGACCTTCCACCTTCTCTTCCCCTCTCTTTGTCATGCTCTCTTTTAGGTTGATGACGTCACAAAATATGGCGTCGGACATTCAAAGCTTCATTCAAAAACCAATAGTAACTTCGAATGGAAAAAAAAAAAGCCATTCGGTACAGCCCTACAGACAGGAGTTCATGATGACATGAAAGCTGTCACTTGTCTCTTACATTAGGTAAGATTTTAAGCCTAGTGTTCCTGACTGTCTGCCATTCAGTCATTTTTTTAAATCTATTTAGCTGTAATGCCCAAGTTTGCAATTTTTTATTTCCATGGTTAACTTCACGTGGATAAGTTGCAATTTCGAATAGAGTGCATCTAGATTTCACCAGTTGTTTGAAGCCTGCAGTCTCTCCGTTTGTCAGTGTTAAAAGGATAGTTTGGGTGTGTTGAAGTGGAGTCTTATGAGGTACTTATCCATAGTCAGTGTATTACCTACAGTAGATGATGGTTGTCACACTCCCAGCTTGGAGAAACAGACAGGAGCACCGGAGCAAAGTAATACAGCACTGTAGATGGGGGCAACAGAAAAGCGTATTTTAGCCACCTAAAAGAAAGGCTCACCTATATTAGAATATTTTCACCGCTTTATCTCACCAGAACTGAGCTGAAAGTGAAACTTATCTATGCTCTCTTCAAAGCCTGAAAAAAACAGTATACTGTAGATACGTTTCACTTTCTGTTCAGTTCGCCATCGGAAAATATTTTAAATATAGCGTACACTTTTACGGATATAAATTTTTTTAGGTGAGCCTTTCTTTTAGGTGGCTAAACTATGTTTTTCTGCTGTCCTCGTCCACATCAGTACATTGCTTTGCTCCGGTGCTTCTGTCGGTTTCTCAATGCTGGCGGCGTGACGACTGCCATCTACTGTAAGTAATACACCTACTATGGATAAGTACCTTATACAAACCCCACTTCAAAACACCTGAACTATCCCTTTAAGGATAGGACTACATGCATAGACAAGAGTGTGAAAAATACAATAATTGAACCGCATTCATTTGTCAATTGATTGGAATTAATTGAATCCTTGTATGAGAATACAAAATCTACTAAAGTGTACATATAAACATCACAACTTCTGAAGCAACGCGAATACAAGCATCATGACCAAAATAAATCAGTGTGTAGGTCTTGATGACTGAGTGTCAATTCTGGAGTTTCCTGTTCGTGTTTTGGGTCGAAGCATCCGAGTATTGCTTTTCTAAACTTCCCCATAAACAATGCTTATCATGTATTGTTTTGTTAGTATTTTTAATACTTACTAAAGTACCAAAAGCATTGATGATGCCCTATTGCACAGTCTAGATGGTTTGGGAGAAATTAACCCTGAATGTGTGATCTAGTGTGAATGGAGTTGCTTAATGCTATTTATATGAACGGCATTTGAGTGGCTGTTTAAGATATTCATGTTTCTTGCAATGTAAACATTGCTTCAGCTTGTATAAGTGTTAATATCTGTACTGATTTGAGACCGGTCGTGTAAGGGCACTAAGAAGTGCTCAGGGTACAGAAATGTACAGTTTATGTTTTGTAAATAATTCTATTTATGTACATCTGGAAAACTGCTAGTTCTCATTTACACAATAACTTGTCTGAAGAGAGTGTCATATCAGAATATTTCACAGACGCAGGACTTTGCTTATAAGTGCTTGTATTGTGTAAAGCTGCATCATTTTGATTGTAACTCGTTTACAGTCAATAATTCCTCATTTACACCATTTATGTGTCACTCAGAAAGATCAAAGCACACTTAATGCAACACTAAAGAAATGTTCAGCTAAGAGCCATGTTTGACAATGTGAATGTTTGCTTAAATGCCCTCCATGACTAAGAAAATATCAATCAAACCCTTCGGGGTGTAGGAGTAATTAAGTTATATATACTGTTGTAAGTTGTCTTGGCTGACCTCATGTGAGTGGATACATTTCCTGTGTAAGGCAGACTTAAACCATTAGATTGACTGTACTGTTTTTGTTGATCTTTTGTTTTGTGGTTGTTAAAGCTAGAGAAATGCAACACTTCATATTTATCATCATTGTTCTGTGTGTGAGATTTGCAAATGTTGTGTAGCCATCAGTTTTTCCTTGAGCTCCATTTATAGATGTTTTGTAAATAATGTTTTTTTTCCCGCTCATTCACATTATAAGGACTTTGTCTTTTATAATCAACACGTCCTCCTCACAAACCTCATCGTCTTTAAAGTTATCCATCACAGTGTGCTCAGTTTATATTTACTGTATTTTGTTTCACTGCCTTTCAAATACAATCATTGTAACCGTGGACCTGTATCTGGGACCTAAATGTGACTGTTTCAGCAACACTCTGTTAGTATTCTTGGTCTGAATGGCTTGTGACACTGCAATTAAAGACTAAACATCAAAAATGATCAACACGTTTACCTTCTGGTCTGTTTCATCTATAGAAATGTACAAGAAATGTTTCATGGTTGACACTTTTATAGCCATAAATGTCTTTATGGATAATTGGTCTGACGGACAGTGGATTTGGAGGAAGACACCGATATCCAGTGATGGAAGAAGTATTCCAATCTTGTACTTAAGTACAAGTAGCCGTACTACACTTTGAAAATACTTCAAGGGAATGGCCTGCATTCAGAACAATACTTAAGCAATTAAGTGCAAACAGTGAGGGTAAATTGATAAACATTTTGTGTTTTGATAACATATTCCTCCTATTTTTCTTGTTATTATATATACTGTAATATATTGAGAGGTGTTTCTATTTCTTTGTCCTCCCTATTTATATACATGATGAGGGCGGCAAGATATATGTCCGCTCTACACCACCACTAACTATGACCTCAATACTAAACATATACAGTAATTGAATTAACACCTCTATGACAGTGTAAAGAAAAAACTGAACATAGGCATGATAAAAGTACACTTTATAGTAGAACACTTGGATTGTACAGGTGTACCTAATAAACTGGCCACTGAGTGTATGTACTGTATATAAATATGTAATTTACCACAGCTGTATGGTGGTGGAAAAGCTTGAAAATGCACCTTTAAAATGCTTGAAAAGTGCTTGAATTTGACTTTAGAAAAGGTGTAAGAACCCTGTATGGAGGTGGAACCAGGTCAGACTCAAAGAGCAGCCTCTATCATAGGACATACTTCATATTTAAGGGTTATTATAAGTAGTGGTTGACTGATATGGGTTGTCAATGGCTGATGTGGATGTTCAGAGAGCAGGGAGGCCGATATGTTGTTATCTGATAAAATTACAATTTAGAAATAACAAATGAGACACAAAATTGCTGAATTCAAATGAACATTTATTTAACACTGTTATCTTCATTGTCTCTGTTTGCTTAAGTAGATCTGCAGTGCACTTATTTTATTGAACAAAAAAATTGTATCAACTAAATAAATGTCAAAAGGTGACCTGTCATATTATTATTGCTTGCCCGATGAAAAAAAAAAAAAGATGCAGGATTAAAGGGACTGTTTGTAAGAATCAGAAATGCTTGTTAACAGCGACACCTGTGGCCGTTAAGTCGATGAAAGTCAGCGTCGGGCTCGCGCTTGCTCGCTCTAAATAGACATGAACGAGCATCGCTCAAAACAGTGAGGCGACACACGTCAGCTAAAATCACAATATCACTCTATATTTCAGCTGCTTGGCAGTAATGTTAGCTGACCAGACGAAGGTCTCTGCATGAATCACTGCTGATACTAGTGTTGGCTTTTCGAAGCAGGAAAAGAAACGTTATCGTCTCCAACCGCGGCCTCCAACCTTCAAATCCCTCAAAATAGTATATTTTAAGTAACAAAATTTAACATTAAATTAGATTAAATTTAGGATGCCACCCAATTTTGGAAAACAGGGAAAACTTTTAATTAATCAATTGAGCCTGGTAATCTCAGGGTTCGGTGTTCTTGGCCACAGTGCACAGTGACTTTGATGTTTCATACACGCACAAATCACAATATCAAGTTCTTTATGAATGAAATGTTTATTGAACTAATAACTACACAACTAAACTACCAAACAGAAAAATAAATAAATAAAGGATGAATAAATGAGTACAGAGAATGCGACAATGAACCATTTATAAATTAAAGTGAACCACGTGTGACGAGGGACGAGGTAGAATCAGTGACTGATGTCCTTTAGTGATGTTTACCAATTTCCATTCTTTGATGTTTAGGCTACCAATTAGATTTAATATCAATAGCCCAGATTAATGCACCAGGGAAGATTGTGAAGCAACTCAAATATTATATATATAGATCCTAGTTTGGGAATGTTTCTGTGTTTGTGTCTTATTTGCTTGTCAGGAATGTAGATGGTAGAAAGCGAGTGGGAAGGGGTCGTAATCTGAGCAGCATTTAGTAGTATTCTTCCTTCAGTTTCTGTTGGTCTGTCCTGAATCAGAAATCAAAGTTCTCTGTAATAATGTTTTTACTATTTTTGCTACAGGTGAATAAAGGGTTAAACTGCTGTGCAGCTTGGTGGGATCCCAGCTGAGTGTGTGGCTGGATGGTGAGGCACCTGTCCCTGCTGTCATGAGCTGATGTTAGTCAGCCTGCCCAGTCTCTCTCTGCGCTCCTGAAGGCTGCAGCAGGATCTCTGTACCAGCAGCTCTCTCACAGTCTCTCAGCCCGGTAAGTCACTGCAACTAAACTGAACTTTTCATTACTTTGCCACAACATCATGGTGGTGAGCATTTTCAGAGGATTTCTGCAACATGGGAAATTTTTGTTTGAAATTTCAATTCTGGAAGACGTGGTTGTCAAATTGCGGATGGAGCTAGAGGAAAAAGTTACTAAAAAAATTAAATTAAATTATTTTTTTAATGCAAAAATGGCAATTAAAAATAGAGATTATCTGTTTTTACGAATTACAAAAAAATCTGCCTTCGGTTTCACCATTAGACATGCCATAAAACATACAAACATATAATACACAAAAGAGACGTCTCAGCAGTACACATTCATAAAAAATATAACTCTCAATACACAATCTGCAATACACATATATTTTATATAGTATTAAACTGAATATCTTTGTGATTTGGACTTAAAAAAGACCTTTAAAGATATCGCCTTGGACTTTGAGAAACTGGGATGGACATTTTTCACTAAAACGATTTATCTAGAAAAAAATTGGCAGATTAAATGATAATGAAAGTAATCGTTAGTCACAGCCGTAGTTTAAGCCCTTTTTGTACTTTAAATCCACAACGATGTATATTAAAATCAAGTAGTATGAGAATCAGAGCTGTAGCCAGGATTTTCAAATACTGAAGTCAGTAACCCGTGTGTGTGTTTTTTATGGATATGATTAGTTTTTGCCTGGTTTGGATAGAAAAATGAATTGCTAACCAGCAGGCTTACAGTTGCAGTATACTACTTGATAATTTCTAGACATATTTCTTTTGAAGTTCCTAAAGCTCCTTTTCAATGTAACAAATACAACCTGTGCTTGAAGCAAAGACAGTAACCATGACGGGGTACATTCTGTATATGATACATTACAGTTATGTTTTTCAAATACGACATCGGCGGTAATTTTCTTCCAACAACACACACAAAACATGGTTGTATAAGTCCTCAATATCTAATCTAAAAATTTAACATACTGGCACAGTGGCACTACATTTTAAAATGTACCACTATACCATGGTCCCCTAATAACAAGGAGAATAAAAATAAAAACCAAAGCATTGTCCAGAGGAATTGGAGCCATGTCTTCTGAATATTACATATTCTCCATCGTTGAATGATAACTCATTTATCTATCATTCATCACTGATGATACTTTTAAAAGTTTCTCACAGATCTTTTTTTTTAAACCATACCGGGTACATAGACGTACTGTACTATATTTTATTTCTGGTTAATATAGCTTCGTTTGGCCACTTTTTTACTTGTTTTCTAATCGCTCTGTTTCTAATAAATATCAGTATATGTCTGTCTGGTGCTGACGGGCAGCTTTTTCGTTACTGATCTGTCTTTGAAAGTTTTAAGTACATTAAATAAATGGGACCTGTTGAATTCCTATGGCACAAATATGACATCTCCTCTGAGGATATAACATTTAAAGATGCTAGGCAGTCTTTTACTGATATTTATGACAGCATTTTGATATGTTTTGGTGCAGGACGTTGCGCTTCAACAATGGGTGTGCTAGACCCAAAATCCAATAAGCATAAAAAATGTGATAGAGTAGCACATCACAGATTTCATAATCGAGGACAAAATACTAGCATTTCACTTGTTTAATTGACTCACATCACAATAGACAAACGCTTGAGCGTTTCGGCACGGAGCTGTCTTCAGAGCGTTTTTTTAAGTGTTTATCTATTGTGATGCGAGCCAATTAAACAAATGAAATGCTAGTATTTTGTCCTCCTTGATTCTGAAATCTGGGATGTGCTACCCTATCACATTTCTTTTTACCATTTTTATAAGGCTGTTAAATATTATTTAAATATGATTAGTTACAGGCTATTCCATCTGGATTTCTCCTCACAGCATCCTTAAAACAATTAAATGAAAGGAATATTGTGCAGGCATACGTTTGTGACTCAACACCATTGCTTGGATCTCTTATTAATTTTTTGAGATGTGTTTGAACATGTGCACATTTTACACTCTCACGATAGTTTAATATCCTTTGAAAAAAACAGTGGAAAAACTAGTTTGGTGTCGAAACATTGGTAATAATTCATGGAAACTGAGCGTGTGTTGTTTATACAGGGTTTTTATTTTAGCTGAGGTGTTACTGTAAGCCACCCAGACCCTAACGCATCACATAAACAGCAGCCATACATACTGTATATGACATTTGCTGTCCGTGAAACCCTTTAGATACATTCTTCACTCACAGTATGTCTATATTGTTTTGCATCACATCAGTAGGAAACAAATCAATAACAGATTGATTTCTATCAGATCACTGTCATTTGACAGGGTTGTTTGCTACACAGGATGATGGAGAGAGCCTGTCACATCAACGTCGCAATGATAGAAGATATCGGCACCAACGGGACGGCCGGGTCAAAGGTCGTCACAGCCATGGACCAGAACAAGCAGCCATGTGGCTCCACCGTGAGCTTCCACAACATCCAGTACAAAGTTCAGCTGAAGAGTGGCTTCTTCTGCAAAAGGAAAACCAGTCCCAGGGAGATACTGGTCGACCTCAAGTCAGTTGTAAAAATCTTATACCCTCTTTATTTGTTTTTGTTTTGTGTCTTTGTCAGTTGTATCTGTCTCTTTATGTACTCGTCTTTTTCTTTTCTTATCGCTCACACACTAAAATGCTGCAACTGTTACAGGGAAAACAAGACAAAAATGTACCATAATGTTACTTTGTTTTGTTTATATCCGTCTGGCCCCTTTGACACATATGTACTACGTAATCATGAGCATTTTCTTAGCAAACGAGACAAAAACATATTATTGACTTTCAGAAACGCAAAGCTGAATTGACCATTTTTGGCTTGACATATGATAAATGTATTGCTGTCATTCTTAATTTGGGAGACTGTGTTACAGTAAAAGAGCCGTGGCTCTTCATTGTAATTCAATATGGCTCATTCATTATATCATCATCCAAAGTAAAACAATAGTGAATAGACTCTTAGATTGGTTTCATTCTGATGGTATTAAATACAGCTGACATTTCCCAGGGAAGAATGAATCATTTCACACAAGGTTTTGGGCCTTTTCCCGCCTCGGTGTTAATTATATGATATTAAGCATGGTTTCTTGCATATAATCTCTCTGATGCACTAAAGAGCAGTCTGCCAGGGAAACGAATTAAACACCATCACGTGATTCACTGCCAGGCTTTTATTCAAGTCTTTTAATTCTGTTTTATATCACTGACTCTCTCTAATGCTTTTGTGTAACTGTTCTCTCTGAAGTCAGAGGATTTGCTTTTGAATTTTTAACACCATAGTATGGATTGATATCTGTAACAAATGCAAAATCCTTTCATTAACACTAATATATTTGGGATGAGGGAGGAAAATGAATTTAGAAAAAGTGCAATGAGGAAAATGATTGAAGTTTTTCATCACATTAATCCACATTTTTTCCCTCATTCCTCACATTTTTTATCATGAAACTGAAACACTGAAGTGAAAATCTTAGATTATGAATACAAACCATTTAAGTATGCCCCAATCTTTGCCTTTAAATTACGTATATCAATGTTGAATTGGTTACAGAGAGTTGTGTGTTTATTGTCTTACAGTGGCATTATGAGACCTGGCCTCAACGCTATTCTCGGACCTACTGGAAGTGGAAAATCTTCGTGAGTATCACGCTGTTCTTCCGGTAAACATAGTCACCTGCATTTGTTGTATGTGTATTTATTAAGTATTGTTTTTGGGTTGTTTTTGTTGAAAGATTCTTGGATATTCTGGCTGCCAGAAAGGATCCTTCAGGTCTCTCAGGAGAAGTACTCATTGACAAAGCACCACAGCCTCCAAACTTCAAGTGCCTCTCTGGCTATGTGGTTCAGGTGAATTTGAATTATTTTAATTACTTAAATCTGCATGAAGTGATTTTTTTGGGCCACTTGTTTGTGTCAACCTGATAAATGTAAGTCTGATATTCACTCTCCGGTTTGGTCTCCACCAACTCCTCAGACAAATATCTGACTCTTCAGCTGCTAAATGCTCCACTATGTTCACCAGCTTGTCGCTAACTTTGTCTGGTGTTTGAACAGGTAGTGTACAGTGTGTTTATTAGAGCGATTTCACTGAAAACAGCTGCTTGAAAACTACGCTGATGAGAGATGTAAGAGTGAATCAAAATTAGGGTTGCAACTAACGATTATTTCCATTGCCGATTAATCTGTTGATTATTTTATTGATTAATCGACTAGTTGTTTAGCCAAAAAAATGTCAGAAAATGGTGCAAAATGTCGATCAGTGTTTCCAAAAAGCCCAAGATGACGTCCTCAAATGTCTTGTTTTGTCCACAACTCAAAGATTCAATATTGCTATGACGATGTGTCTTGCGACAAATATTGAAGTGTGCATATTATCTATACTTATGTCAGCCTGGTTGTATTTAAATTCAAAACCGGATCAGAATTGAATATTTTAAATATAACTAGGCTAAATGTTGTTTCTAGAGCAGCAACAGCAATGTTTACAACAACAAAATCACCATATGGACTCTTTAATATCTCACTGGAAACACTCTAACATGTTAAGAAAATAAATCATATGTCATGTCCGTGAGATCATTTTTGCGGACAATATAACCGAGGCTTTACAGGTCTATGGAAATGTAGACTACAAAACAAATGATCTTACCTGTCTCTGACCTTTGACCTCAAGCTCTTGTCTCCCCTCGTAGGAAGATGTGGTCATGGGCACCCTGACTGTGAGGGAGAATCTGCGTTTCTCTGCAGCGCTGCGGCTGCCCAGCTCTGTGCCTCAGAGTGAGAAGGAAGCTCGAGTCAATCACCTCATTAAAGAACTGGGTCTCACCAAGGTGGCCGACTCCAAGGTAAATATACACACATGTGCTAATTACTTATCTATCCTTCAAGACATCAGGTGAGAGACATGACAGACTTGTGTGGGTGTTTTCCTCAGGTGGGCACACAGATGACGCGGGGAATCTCTGGAGGAGAGAGGAAGAGGACAAACATCGGCATGGAGCTGATTATTGATCCCTCAGTTCTCTTTCTGGATGAACCGACGACAGGCCTGGATGCCAGCACCGCTAACTCCGTCCTGCTGCTGCTGAAAAGGTAATAAAGAAGCTTCTCTGCCATTCCTCTGATTTTATCATGGATTATATCCAGAGAGTCTCCAGCTATGTCCGTTCCCCAAAACTACACCTGTATCCAAATATATGTAATCCAACACTAAAAACAGTGTGACAGTATCACCAGAATTTGGTCCCAGTCTAAAGCATTCATTGCAACAGTTCTTTGCCTTTTTCCAGAGAAAAGGATTCTTGATTTCAATGCATTTTTTGAATATACCTTTCGAGCATAATATGCTGAAAAACATCTACGATTGAAGTATGTCGCACTGTTCACTGTTTGCTTGTTCAATCTATGATATATTTTTTACTGGAGGAAGATGCATTTTATTGTTCTTCATTTTGGTATTTCTCACTGTAAACATTTTCAAAAACAAGAGGAGAAAAAATTATTATAATAAAATATAATAGAAAAATGTAATTTATAAATAAATAAATAAAGATTATAAAATAATAATACAAAAAATATAATAAATTAGTTTTAGATTCAAAATAAATAATAATAATAATAATAATGATAAAAATAAAGAAAGATAAATAAATATGAAAATATAAATATAAAACAATAATGAATTAATTGATACAATTAAAAAGGTTTAAAAATTTAAAACCACATATGAAACATAGACTATACTATTTTCTAACTATTAATTGAATATAATGAAACAAAGAAGTAAAAAGTAGTCAGGTGTGCAAGAGTTGTTTTTTTTAGCTGTAAAACTTGAATTCAATTAAAATCTCACATCACATCACAAGGCATCTTTATTGTATTTATTATTAATATTTATTACACGGCTGTGTTGAATACTCGATTCTGATTGGTCAATCACGGCGTTCTACGGTCTGTTATTTCTTTATAACAGACCGTTGCTAGGTATAGCAGACAGTTGCTATGGGTGCAGTTCTGAGGTCAGACTCTGGCGGACCGTTTTTGTGTCAAATTGTTGATTTCTTAAGTAAGTAGCCGTGTTATAAGTGGGATAATGTACAGCCAGCGGGTCATTGTTGTGAAAGAATCCCCTTCAGGGCAATGAGAGACCTGCAGCATCACCCTGTCGGGGTGTATTTCACAACAATGATCGGCTCTCTGTACATTATCCCTTACATTTTTTACTGTGTGCCCTTTCAGAATGGCCAGTCATGGAAGAACCATAATCATGTCCATCCACCAACCTCGATACTCCATCTACAGACTGTTTGACACTCTGACTCTGCTGGTCGGTGGTAAAATGGTGTACCACGGGCCAGCGCCAAACGCTTTGGACTACTTTGCCAACATTGGTGAGTATGTGGAAACTTATTATCACAACAAGATACCGTGTGACATCTTTATACTGTTCCTGATGTTTTTAATGTCACCTGGAAACAAATGTAAATGGTTGTGCAGCTTCATTCTTATATGACAATAAAAAAATGTGACTTTGACAAAGAGCACCGTCTCGATAAAAGACTGGATGATTGTTTGATATAAATCATTGGATCATTGTAATCTATGTTCCAGGCTATCTCTGTGAGCCCCACAACAACCCAGCTGACTTCTTTCTGGATGTTATTAATGGAGACTCCACCGCCACAACCATGACCAAAGGGCATGGCTCTGAAGGTAACGCCATTTATAAATCCCTCCATGAATACTACTGTCAAGATGATGTCAGCATTGCCGGATGGGAAATGTTAAACTATCGTACCAGAGGCTTAAAACTATCCAATTTTGAGGAAAATTGTCGCCATAGCCACAAGAACAAATAGGCGTAAATGTGTAATTTTACAAAACACATATTTTAACAACTGTCTATGGTAGAAGAGCATTTCCAATATTTTCCTCCCGTGCATGGCCAGATTTGGACTTTGAGGAGCCCGGCGGCTCCAGGCAGAGCATCGAGGAGCGCCTGGTCGAGGAGTACAGGAACAGCAGCTACTCCAGCGACACCAGAGCTGAGCTGGACCGCATCGTCCAGGATAAGAAGTGCATCTCATGTTCAACGTCCCGCACCATCACCTACAACAGCTCCTTCTTCCACCAGCTACGTTGGGTTCTTAAGAGAACCTTCCAGAACCTCATGTTGAACCCACAAACATCTGTGGCCCAGGTACACATCTGTTACGCACTTAAAACACAAAACTCATCATCACTGGTAAAAGAATATTACAGTCATTAACTTAAAGCCATCTGTTGTTTAATAAGAATGGTTGATATCATATTACATACAAATAACATAAATAAATAACAGAGCACCTCTTTAATACATTTCTCTTCACTTTTCTGACTTGTGGAACTGTTGTGGATTAGTTCCAGCTTGCAGTTTTTCCAACTTTGTCCAAACTTCTGTAGGTATATTTTTTTTACCTTTTGACAGATACAAGTTAGCTGTTTCCCCATTTCCAGTCTTTATGCTAAGCTAAGCTAACTGGTTGCTGGCTGTAGCTTCATATTTACCATTCAATAGTAAGAGTTGTTTTGAGCTTCCCGACATGAAAATGCAAAATATTCGTCTTTGAATATTATATGTCTAGGTTTTTTATTGTGAAATATAAGAATGGAAGGAGTGGATCTGGTCTGCGCTGCCTTTGCCAAGGTTGAAAGGAGTTATAAAGTTTCGCAACTCAACCTGTTCAGCACAACGTGATTGGTTGATGCATTTACTAGCTGTCTTCTCCAAAAAATCAACCTCGTTCTGGAAAAAATATTGCGTTGCTTTTTCGTCGCGTAATATTTACGTTCTGTGTAAAAGAAATCATGACAAAAACAACAGTTCTAAATATATTGACGTGTGAATTTATCACACGAAAAAAACACTGCTGCCGTGTCACGGCTTTAATTCACCAAAAAGCAAATAAGTGAATTTCACAAAATGTCAAACTATTCCTTTAACTACTCATTTTTGTATCAGATAATTGATTTTAAAGTGAAAGTCAAATTTGTTTAAATTCTGAATTTGTTCTGGTGGCAGCAGCTACATCTGCAAATGTTGAAGCAATGGCATCCCCGTCACAAGTTTAATAATTCGTGCTCCAAAAAGCATACCATTTTATTTTTTATTTAATATTTATTGATCTGAGGTCAAGTCTCCTCAGCTTTTTGCCATCTCGTCTTAAGTCAGTCAGTCCTCATTTTTTTGACTTTAGAGCGACTCAGGTCCAACTTCCAGGTCTCCAGTTCTGACATATGAATATCTAAATTAACATCACAGTTTTCTGTTTTCAGGTTAAAGGTTTAAACATGATCACTTTTACTTTGTTCAAACGCTCCAAAAAGTGAAAAGAGCAGAAGAATAATCTCAGTCAGTTCTGTTATCATCATGAACAGACAGCACTTTGGAGGGGTCGAGACTTAATGCTCTCATTAGTCACCTCATGGCGGCAAAATGCCGTCAGAAGTCTCCTCACTTTAAGAATTATTAACAGCTATTTGGCCCCAAATAAGTCAAAATAATCCTACAAGAGGGGCTCTAGGTGGCGTGGGCGCCGTAATCGGCTTTGGTGACTGTTGTGACCCCACTCTTGTCTCTTTGGACCAGGATCTGAACTGATATCATATCTAGCCAAAGCCCCTTGGCCCGGGACTCATCACATGATGGCATCATGACCTGTCACTCCACTGTCCCGCGTTCACATGAGGGGCAATGAGGTGAAAAAGGCTCAACCTTATTAGCTTATCCCTTCACCCTGGGAACCGCTTAGTCCCGTCATAATCTGTAAATTGTTAGGATTAAAACTTGTGTCGCTTTCACTTTTCTCACTCTTTTTCGTCGTCCTCCCCCCACCGCCAGGTCTGGTTGTTCTCTCGGATAGACCGTTGTGGAGGAGGAGGAGCAGCGCGTCCACTTGACCCCTGATCCCCAGAATCATTGGCTTCTCTGTCAAAGAGGACACTGCTTACATTTTATTTTCATTCTTCAAATATAATCCATGACAGTTCACAATTAGAAGAGCTGTGGGACTGGATTCCTGCACTGATCGCTCAGAAAGATTAGAAAAGGGACATCTGATCAACTCAATTACCTCATGGTCTCCAAGCAGTTGTCCTGCATTTTGTCATTCAATTATGGATGTGTATAGACACAAGTAATGTGGAGGTTTCTGGCACCTCCGTTCTTACCTACTTTCAATGTGCATGGAGGGAAATTGTCAAAACTTCAGCAAAACTTAGGATTTGAACAACTTCATTGTTGCGCATTTTGGCTTGTGTCCTTAATAAGGGTCATCATGCAACGTCATTAACATAAGATGAGTATCATCTTGTTCTTGTAATGTTGTATGGTGACCTTAATGAAGGCTAACAGGTCAAAGGCCATTGGTCAAACAATGTTTTTCTTACAAGCAATGGGCCTCATGCAGGAAGCGACATACAAACAAGTTTCTTCTTATTTTTGTTCGTATCCACGATTTGTTCTTATTTTGTTAGTACCCCTTGAGTTCTGGGATTCACCAATGTTTGCTTATTTTTGCTCTTCAAATGTACGAGTGGTTGAGAGCAGTCTTACCAAGATACGAAAAAAACATCTTGTTTTTATAGTCCACAAATTGTTTGTCCAGTGCAAAGAAAGTTTAAAATTTGAGGAACATAAAAAAATTGAATGTTATACAATCACATTTAGATTATTATATGTTTTACTAGAGTAATTATTATGATTGGATTATTTAATTTGTGGGCTAAAGAAATACTCTTGGTCCATTGATCCCAATTAAGGCTATAAAAAGTCTTGGATCATATTGCGTGCGTTCAGATTCTGTCTGTCAGTCTGGTGAAGTTCATTGCGCACATGCATTTTTTGGGGCATCTTGCATGAGGTCCATTGTTATTGTTTTGACCCTGTATATACAGGTATACTCTATATGTATGTAAATGCTAATTTTACAAACAGGACTTTCTAAATGGTTGTCAGTGCTTCTATTAAAATCTCTCATGTTTTTGTCTGTACAGCTGGGAGTCCACACTTTCCTCGCCCTCATCGTAGGAGTCATTTTCTTCAGGGTCAAAGATGATCAGAGTGGTATCCAGAACAGGTGAGCGGCCTGCTGAAATACTGCACATGTCCTCATAAATCCTCCGTTTCCTTTTGTCATCCTAATATATTTACTGTACACAGAGGGCCAGAGCTTCCATTGAGGAAAGGTCATGTCCTACGTATTTTTTCTGGTGATTTGTGTTTTTTAGCAATAGGGTTAAGGGTTATTCATCCTTCAATGAAACAGTGGATATTTTATAGGCTTATTCTGTATTTTTCAAGACTCAATGCACTTAAATTTGGCTTCTTTGAGGCATTAAAACATTTTTGAGACATTATTTTTGTTTTTTGGAAGGGGGGACTTGGACTCAGTATTTCCATAATAATAAAAAAATACATTAAATAATAAATACCATATAATAAAAACCACTGTCGTCCCAAGACATTCACTCTGTCAGGTAGCAAAAGCAACAAGTCAACCAAAACTGTTTATGAAAGACACATTAGAGAATCTTTCCCAATATGAATCTTAAAGTCTCCCATTGGTATAAACCCACCTCTTCCAGGAAAATTGTATTAATTTAAAACTGTATTTATTCACTGCAACTTCTTAGTAGCTTCAACAGCATGTTTATGATGCACAATAAACAAAAGCTATTGCTTTTAATTATAATCTGTAAATCTGTTACAATGTGCTCACAGATATAAGATTTAGATTATTGATGTTAATTGACAATATTATGTGGCTATATAGTACGGATTTATAGATTATTGCAACATATTTCCTAATAATTGTTCAGTTTTTTAATTCACTTGCTTTTAATAAGGAAGTGTGAAAAGTAGAGCAGTTCCTGCATGGCTAATCCTCTTACCATGTTTTATTGGGCACAACCTGGTACTCACAAGCTCAGTGAAGCACATCAGAAATATCAATGGTCTCCTTCTTTCTATGGTTCAGTGGAATATAAAGACCTAATGTCATTATATTCATGGTCAATGCATAGGAAGTATGGCAGACAACAGTGTACTTGGCTTAAATGTCTCAAGTTATTCACCCCTCCCTCCTTTTCTGTGGGCCAAAGTGGAGTCATTCACCTTTTAAGTCCCTCTATGTACATACGGACCACACCACATTTAGTACCATAATCTGATTGTTCTTTAGCCAACTCTCCCTTAAGAGTCAACCCTTTGTCAGCGTAATAGGCAAAGCTATTTCATTTACACAGCATGTTTCATTAGAGTTGAACTCAATAGAGGTGGAATGTACTCTACTTAAAGGGCCAGTGTGTAAGATTTAGGGGGACCTATTGGCAGAAATAGAATATAATATTAAAGCAGCAGTGGGTAGAAATGGAGCAAATATGATTAAAAAGTTATTTTTATTAAAGGTTCACTATATCCTGACAGCAGTGCATGAGACAGGTAATCTGAAAAAATTCATGTGCCTCCGGTATCTTCCGGTGCTCCTAATGGCATCTGCAAGATTTCACTGAACGGCGGAAAAAAAACAATCAGAGCCAAGCTGGAGCTTGTCGTCTCTGAGCAGCTGTGAATCATTCGTGAACTCTGATCAAACGGTTGAACTTGGCAGCGCTGATCAAATATGAATCAATTTTCTGGTACTGTAATGCCTATTTATCACCTCAAATGTTTTCTGAAACATCTTGTAGTGTACTGTTCAGCTGTAAAATGAGAACGTTTGTGACCCGGCAGTCATGTTAAGATCAGTTGAGGAAATAAAAACAAGCACCGCCCACCAGCCGGAACAACAATAGCCCAGAACAGACGAACCAAACACTGGCTCTAGAGAGGGTCATTCACGTTTTCACATCATAGTTCTCCTACACCAGAGGTCACTAATAGGCGGTCTGTACCCAAACACCGTCCTATCCGGACGCGGACCTATAACTGATAACTTATTGCGAAATAATCAATTTTGATGAAGCATTTCTATTTTAACCGGCGCAGCTTTTCTAGCTTTTGCATGCAATGTATATCATCTCTTGTGATGCTACTCAGCCAATCAAATCTGAGCTTTCCGATGAGCATTGTGAGTCGAGATATATATATATATATGTATATATATATATATATATATATATAAATTAGCTACTCTATGAGCCCTCGTTTTGTTTCTTTTGGTAAGACAGTTATTATTTACAAAACTTCGATCCTTTTCTTTCATTTCCTTCATTATTTGCTTTGTGTTACACATTATATATTATGTCTCTAAGGACACATGGAACCAGTACCTGCTACAGTTCATGTTGGATATCAGATAGAAATGTTGCAATAAAGGCCTAATAGAAACTCAATGATCAGGTTTTGTTTTGCTGTACTTCTAACAGGATGGGCGTCCTCTTCTTCATCACTATCAACCAGTGTTTCAGCACCGTGTCTGCAGCTGAGCTCTTCATCATCGAGAGGAAACTGTTCTTGTATGTAGTCTGTCATGAAGTTGTGCAGGAAACAGACATCACTATGACATCCATGTGGATAATTCAAAATACATGTGGAGCGAGTGGTCAGAGCTAGAATGAATTGATTTGTTCTTGATTTCTTTTGACAGGCACGAGTACATCAGTGGCTACTACAGAGTGTCGGTCTACTTCCTCTCTAAGATCCTGTCTGACATCACTCTACGCACCATCACCTCTGTTATCCTCAGCTGTATTGTCTACTTTATGATCGGTAAGACTGACAGATCTATTTACCAATTAATGTGTGGAATATTTAAAGGGCGGGTCCGTCTGCGTTCTGTTCTGTTTTTGTTTTTTTCAAATGGAAACGGCCACTCAGCCGTTGCAAAAAGCAGTGACGTAGGTTACCAAAGTAAGCTAATCAATAAGGTTATGAATAATGTGAAAGAGCTCAGTCAAAGTTAGCTGTGCTAAGTTTGGAAATAACTGAACGTTTCTTTTGAAATGGGGTTGTATGTATACTCCTGTGTTCTGCGAGGTAAAATTACTGCTTTTGTGAATGGAGTCTGGTGGCTTTGAAGAGAGCGATAGAACGGTTTCAGTTCCTCGACAGAATGGCCTGTCTGATGGCGACATAAAGCGACCGTGGACAGAAGCAGAAGAAAAACATATTTCAGCCACTTAAAAAAAATCAGTATTAGTTTTAGTGTACGCTTCATTTACAATATTTTCACAGCTTTACCTCGCCATCAAACAGCCATTTCAGACGGGGAACTAAAGCCGTTATATAGCTGTCTTCAAAGCCACCAGACTCCATTCACAAAAACAGTAATTTTACCTCGCAGAACACGGGAGTTGCTGGGCTACTGAACGGTTAGTTTTTTTTGTGTTATTGTGTGACTTTCGGCTCTGAACTAACATGGCGTCCACAGCAGTACATTTCTTAGCTCCTGTGCCGGTACTCCTGTCTGCTTCTCCAAACTGGGAGCATATATACTGTACATGTGGCAGCGTCATCATGCAGAATCCTACGTCAGGTCACGTGGGAAAAGTTTTTAGGAGAGCTTGGAAAAATAGCATTTTGACGCTAAAACATACTTTAACCAAAATTTGAATGTTCGGATTTGACTACATAAGGAACACCACTGAGAAGCTATAGAATGATATAAAAACCTCATCAAATACTAAAATATGGACCAGGTCTTTATGAATTCAGTCTTTGAGCACTAACTGAATACTGAATTTAAAAGCAGATAGCTCAGTATTTCAGTCTCTAATAACTGTGTTTGTGTCCGTCCACTCAGGGCTCAAATCCACAGCTGCAGCCTTTTTTGTCTTCACGCTGACCGTGACTCTGGTGGCCTACACAGCCACAGCCATGACCATGGCCATCTCGGCTGACCAGAGCGTCGTGGCTCTTGCCAACATCTTCATGACCATCACCTTTGTCTTCATGATGGTGAGAGACACAGAAAAACACAGAGATGCACATAAGTGGGTTTTAATTAGTTGTTTGGTTAATACGACTGATAGCTTCTGATAGCAGGAAAATCACAAGTGAGACTAAAAACATTAATTAAGACTCTGATCCATTTAGATGTGTCGGTGCAGTCACAATTAACGTTTTTAGTAATCTGAGCTTTTCCTGCTTTGATGTCAAAATGTCAGCTGTGAACAAAGTTTCCGTTTGTGTTCCGTTTGTTTTAGATTTTTTCAGGTCTCCTGGTGAACCTACCCAGCATCATGGACTGGCTGGCCTGGCTCAAGTACTTCAGCATTCCTCGCTACGGCCTCGCAGTAAGTCACAATTAAAGGGAGGTTTCCACAGGAAGAACTATATGTTTATAGTTCAAGAGAAAGGAATTAATGCTTTTATTTAATACAGCTTTGACATTTCACATCTTCACCAGGTATACTCAGCATGTGACCAAGAAGGACCATATACTGTATTAATATATGGTCCTTCTTGGACCATCTCCAGTATGAGTATTGCCTCGTAATGGCTGCGGGAGATCGTCGTTAGCATGATCCTGTTTAAATCGATGCAAAATATAAACCATAACAGCTAAAGCATTCATCCTTTTTGCAGCAGAAAGCCAAAGCTTCTGTCTTTAGCATCACCACGTTGTACGCTTGTGATGATGTCATTATGTTGCATTATGTATGGAACGCAACAAAACTATGAAAACGCCTTTGCACTTGATCTGCTCATAAAAGTGAGCAGATCTTAAACACTAAAAAATTAAAATAAACTTATAACTTAGCTCATGTCAGTCTATGCCCAACTGATTTATTAGGCTTTAATTAATATGATCATTTCTTTCTTCATGGTCACGTTTATCTGATGATGATGTAATATCATAGCTTTACTAAATCCTTTTGGGGGGAGGGGATCATCCAGACAGCGTGTGGGCACCTTTCTTTAGATTGTTTTGTATTCACCTGATAAAATATTGGGCTGTGTATACTCTACACTATAGTCTAGTAATATTTATAGCAACATTTGATATTTCAGAATCAGGTTTATTGTCAAGTATATGTCATTTGTTTTTACATAAAACTAATTTGCCTTGATGTTTTGGTGCATAATAAACATAGTAAGAGAAAAAAAAAACAAATACTGTACTGCAAAAGATATTTTTTCGGGGCATTAATAATTAATAATTTGATGACCACAGGTCAGCATGTAGTCTAATCTAGAGTCTAATCCACTTTATTGACTTTGATCTGCTCAGCATTTATTGATTATGTCGTCCATGTTCAGGCCTTGAAGATCAATGAGTTTGTGGGTTTGAAGTTATGTGACGAGGCTGCGATCAGAAACACCAACATGTCGGCTGCAGTGACAAACTGCAGTGTGAGCACAGCTGGCCTGATGTGAGTAGACCTGCATGCTGTGTTTGTGCTCTGGTTGTGTATTACTGGTTTATTACACCTCTTTCACAAATCATAGCGTCTCCAGTCTAGATACTCCACCTGGCTTCATGTTAAAGTGGACATTTTTACAATCAAAAGCATCTTTCCAGTTGACAAATATTTATGAACTCCAAAAAATCATCTTAAATATTGAAATTTAATGTGAAACGTGATGAGTTGGGATTGTTATTTCAGATGTACAGGAGAGCAGTATCTGGACTACCTGGGAATAGAGTACACCACCTGGGGACTGTGGGAGAATCATGTGGCTCTGACCGCTATGACGTTCATATTCCTCATCATCACCTATCTGAAACTCCGTTACATCAAGAAATTCACTTAAATGTGTGATTATGCATCTTTTATTTTGGTCTTCAACTTGGGAGTGCCCGCCGCAGCTTTTCATAAACATTGCATGGCAGTTCGCCACAGGCCGCACTTCGCCACGGCTCTGGTGTGGATTCTGTGTTAGTTGTTAAAGCTTGATGATATGAGAGTGAACCAAAACTGTAACGCTGTGTGACGTAAAACCAAAAAAAAAAGTTGGTAGTAATTTGATTAATTAACCTAAAAATATCGATTAGAGCAGCTTCAATGTACAGATATGAGAGTATTGATGTTCTCATCTAACTCTAAGTGAATAACAAAATGTCAAACTATTTCTTTGAGTGTGTCTATGGTTTGCACTTACATACTTAGATATTCAGTACAGCTAAAATACAAACCTGAATTCAGTTTTATCATCTTTGGTGAAAACCACGTGTCTCCAGCATATTAACTTTGTAGGAGCTAATATGACAAAGTACCTTATTTTTCACACTGTTGGAAAGGTTTTTCAGTCAGTGACATGGATATACTGTATGTGTGATGTATTTTTTATTTATGAATATTTACATTTGTTGTATTATTTTAAAATCAGACGATGCCTTTTTTCAGTACTTTTGTAACTCTGTAGTCTTGATTATTCAGCTTTTGCACAATTACCAAATTGATTTTTACTGATAACTGATTATTTGTAATTGTAGATTTTGTAGAATTATATCACATAGAAAGTATGTGTTAACCTTTTCTATTGTTCCAAAGAAAAATTCTATATATACGTTTATATTATGCTACAGCTTTTTGAGAACATGTATAAACATTTTCATGTAACATTGGTCTTAGTGTTGTTTTCAGTTCATGTGTTTTTATGTCGACCTACAGTTATTCTGTTGAAAAGTAGTTCAGTTTTGGGTAATGATCATGAAAATAATACTTGGCAACGCTTTATTTTACAGGTCTGTAATTTCCTAATAATTTCCAAGGAAGTTTTCCGATAAGAACTATGTCATTTGGTAGTATTACAGTGTTTATTGGTACACTTCAAATCAGTTGATTTCAATTAGCTGCGTAATCTGAAGTATTTTAGTCAGTGCACTGAACATGCACAAATGTGATATTTATCTACAGGTTAACATACAAGTAACACAAATAAAGAATAACGCTTACAACAATACATGAATAACAAATAGATATATTTACTTTGATTTAAATGGAGCTGTTGTTTCAAGGAAACAGACAATTATAAATTCAATGCAGCTAAATATAGTAAGTGAAATAACTATTTCTTCCATAATTGGTTCTAGATTATTAGGAAATTATCCATAAAATAAAGTGTTACTGAATACTTTAATCTTTGAGTACAGTAATTGTACATCAGCAGGTCACATTTTTGAATGGATTCTTCTGGTGTACATTTACAGTCATAAATGAATTGTTGCATAATTTAGCTTAGGGTATTTTAGGGCATAAAATAAGATTTGATTGTGTATTATTTTACACAATAAAATGTATTATTTCACTACATTTTATAACTAACTGTAAGCAAAAGCAAGGAAAGAAATGTGATCATAATATCAAAGAGCATTTACATTCAATATACTGCAGATGTCTGAAGATCTGCTTGTTCTGTATGAGTTAGACCAAAGAGCACTTCAGATTTGGCTTTACTATAATCTAATATTATCTTTTATGAAGACCTCATTCTTAATATATAAAGTATGTGGTATAAATAATATTAACCTGTTTAAAAATGAAGATAATGTTTTAGATCATTTTTTAACTGAGTCATATTTATAGTTGTTTTAAAATGAAACATTATAAAACAAACATTTTAATAAAACTTTATTTGGCATAACAGATTAAAAAAAGAAATATCGATTGTAAAAAAAAAAAAAAAAGTAAGGCACAGAGAAACATAATAATAAATGCATGGGTTTCCCATGAACACTAGATGCACTCCAAATCGAAGTTTGTTTTAAGTTACAATATGTATCATAATATGATAAGCTATTTAATTTGAAGCTTAATTGATGTACAGAGGATGAGTAAATATGACAGAGTGTGCCACACTTGTACCTACTGTGTATTAAACATGATGAAAACATAATCAGCATAATTAACAAATGTATTTTTTGGTATTTGTGTAAATGCTAAGATGTGTGGATACAGTAATCAAAAGCAGGTGAGCATTTTCCTCATGTAATACTAAGATCATGAGTACAACTGAGTATGCTTGCAGGCTGGTGTATTATATCCAATACTGTGATCTAACACTCTGCTGTATATCCTTCTTCAACACATGTTTATGTTTCCCTTCATCATCCTGTTAAAGTAATACTTGATAATAGCTTTAGTGAATACTTTTCGATGTGTCTCAGGAGAAGCTCACTCACTTTCAGTGCATTTAAGTATTTGAGGTGAATTGCGTTTGATTTTGTCACCTCCTTTGTAATACGTCAAGAAATGGCATCTTGGTTACTTGTTCCGCTGCAGGGAAATTTCCAGGGGAGAGTTTCTTGCCAGAGTGGAATATTCTTCACCGGGCCAAGTCCTCACACATGGTTGCCCCCGTTTGTGTTTGCGTCGAGGCCGTCGGTGGACAGGGAAGAGGATGGGCGTGGCCGGGGGCCGACGGGAGTGGCTGGCTGTGGGTGGCTGACCTGGGAGACCATGTCGTCAGACTCCCAGCGCTCCAGTTCCTCCCTCACCAGCCTCTCCATCTGCTCCCTGTGGACGTCTGTGTCCCGTCCCAGACGCTCATCCTGACAGACGACAACGGATCGAGTTGTTCAGTTTGTTTACATGCACACAAGAAACCAGCTTACGCAGGATATCGTTCACTGTTGTAACCAGGTTTCTGTGAATCTGCAGTTCATGCAGCAGTACAGTATTCCCATTTCTCCCCAACCTCAAACTGTATTATGGAAGCATGGCTTATTTATATTAATTGTATAAGTGATGTAAGATTTAAGAAGAAATCAGCTTTCCCCAGGGGAAATCTAGCTGAGGAAATTAGGTTTTTCTCGATTACAGAAACTGTTTCTTGTTATACATGTGAGGTTGTATGAGGTTCTTATCTATAGTCAGTATATTACCTACAGTAAATGACGGTCGGCACTCCGCCAGTTTGGAGCAATATCATTTTAAGTGTACGCTATATTTAGAATATTTTCAGTTTACCTTGACGTGAAACAGTCTATGTTTCCGAAAGGGAACTGGAGCCGTTCTCTATGCTCTCACCAAAGCAACCAGACTCCATTGAA
This sequence comes from Sebastiscus albofasciatus, assembly GCA_916701655.1. Taxonomy (NCBI): domain Eukaryota; kingdom Metazoa; phylum Chordata; class Actinopteri; order Perciformes; family Sebastidae; genus Sebastiscus; species Sebastiscus albofasciatus. Next base: position 32,385 of record CAKAOI010052134.1, on the reverse strand, counting down.
AAAACACCCCCCACTAATTTTGTGTTATTGTGTGACTTTGGTTAGACGGATTCATCAAAGTCACACAATAGCTCAAACAAACTAACCGATCGAGACAGCGGTAGACCAGCAACCCCTGTGTTCTGTGAGGTAAAATTAAAGGTTTTTTCAATAGTCTGGTGGCTTTGGCAAGAGCATAGATGATACAACAGCTTCAGTTCACCCATCGGAAAGAGCTGTCTGATGGCAAGGTAAAGCGCTGAAAATATTCTAAATATAGTGTACACCGTCATCTACTGTAGGAAATACACTGACTATGGATAAGTACCTCATACAACCCCACCTCAAAACACACTCTCTTTAAACCTGCAATAACTGATTTTTTTGGCCACTTGGGGGCAGTGTGAACAAGCTGTAAACACACCCCTGACATCACCTTTTAATTTGATATTGCAAACTTGTTATTAGTTGCATATTAATTACTACATCCAGCAGATACAAGGCAACATAATTAATGTATTTAAAGTCATATTTCTGGCCACCTGATGAATGCAAATCTAAAATTAACTCTGTTTTTGGTCTCTACCAACTCTTCAGAAAAACCTCTGTCTCTTAAACGCTCCACTATGAGCTGACTGTGTCTCCGCTGCATCTCACCTCCATGACTCCGTCCAGCAGTCTGCCCAGTACATCTCTCCTTTTGAGTTTAGCTCTCTCCATGGTCTCCAGCTTCACGATCACGGCGTCTATTTTGGACACGATGCTGCCGATAGAGTGCTCCATCCTGTCCACGCGTCTCACCAGCCTGAGAGACAGAGAGCTGTTAGTTCCCTTTATTATATTACATGTGTCATACTAATACAGTCTTCAGCATTCAGATTAGTAGGGAAAACTGAAAAATTAAGAATGGAGCTGCTGTGTTTTTGACTAAAGGGGGACCTCAAAGTAGAGCCAATATTATTACCGATAAGCAAAAAGAAATTATGGACACATTTGAGGTAATTTAGAAAATAAATCTCCATGACATAGTTTGACCACCATGAAAGTAACGACAAGTTTATATTTGTAAACTCTATACTAACATTTAGCAGTATTTGGGTAGAAAGCCTTCTCAAAAATGTGTTTATGTTGAAAAAAAAGCCTCGAAGGTAAGCACGTTTTTAAACTGATGATTATGTCCTGAGGATGCCCTACATTTTTATTATTTCATTTTTCAACTGCAACTTTGCAACTTTCATTCATGATTAACCTGCATGTAGTTACAGTATTATAATAATATTATTAAAAATAATAATAAAAGCTCCATACACTTGAAACTCTTCATAGGAGACACCCCCTGAGCTGCTGCCGCGACGACGAGAGCTGTGGCCGCTATCCTCGTCGTCGTCTTCCTCCGAGTCGTCCTGGGTGCGAGGAAAGCTCCGCCCGCTGCTGGGTCTTGCCAGCGAATTGCGTTCCAGATCCAAGTCCTCCTGGCGAGCGAGCAGAGACACACTGAACATCTGCAGGTGCTGTTGTGACTGAGCGTAAACTACCACATACATGCAGGGTGTGTTGTGTGTTTCTCCATGTGTTGGCATCATCACTCACTCTTTCTTTCTCCAGGTCGTCTCTCATCTGCTGGTGTTCGTGCTCCGTCAGCTCCTGGTCGCCATCGTGATCATACTTGGCAAAGATGGCCTGAATCTCTGCGTCTGTGTGGCCCTTTCTGAGCAAAGAAGAAAAACGAAACACACTCAGGACAGGTAGCGTATGAATTTTATATTTACAAACCCAAACATTGAAATAATATCATAATAGCTTTTAGCATTGAGGTTTTCTTCACCCTTTAAGATCCTGGCGGAGTTCATCAAAGTTTAGTTTGCCCCCGGCCTGACGCAAACTGTCGGAGATGTCGTCTACTGCCGTCTTCTTCAGTCTCAACTTCATCAAAGCTTTGTTACAACCCTGAGAGACAAGAATATTTTAATACTTAAACAATACAGTTACAGTTTAACGTAATATGCAAACTGCACTTCTGCAAAAGTAAACTAGCAAACATATTCCCATGAACAGATGCTACTTACTGGAAAAAAAAGCCACTTTAAAAATAAGTTAAAAACAAAAACAAACAATGAACACATGGTGTTTTTGCTTGTAATAAGTAACATATATCTGCCAATGGAACAAGTGAAATTTTTCTTGGTAAAATTTCTTGAAATAAGATGTAATATTTAGGCATTTCAAGATAAAAAAAAGATCTTGAAATTAGCTGGTTAAACTCATTTTGAGACATATTTCACTAGTATTAAGAAGAGCTGTGTGTCATATAAGCCTGTAATGCTCAAAAGTAGTATTTTGTCACTTAACAAGATATTTAAGATGCCTTATCTAAAAACAGGTCACTGAAATGTTACTTGTTAGGTGATTGTGTCTTATAGTAAGTGTTTTTGACTACTAATTAGACAAATATTCTTGGTAAGGTTTTGCATTTTTGCAGAAGTCACTCTGTATCACATGTTTTGAAGCTGACAACCGTTGGTACTATTCTGCTGTGTGACCTGAAACATTCAGGGATTCCTGCAGCTATTCAACTTGGGACTTCAGAAGAAATCTGTTTTATGAAATATAGCAAGCTTCAGGGAAAACAAATAACCAAATGACATTTTCTAATATTCTTTTTTCTTTTCTAATATCTTTTTTAATAAAAAATGTTTTCCCAATATCTGTATCTGTAAGTATATACTGTAACACCAGTCCAAAAATTTGCAGTATTTGGAGTAGCTACTGGAGCGGTTCTGTCATTATTGCCACAGCTGCTACTGTTGATTTAATGGATTTAATCTGCCTCACCAAAAAGAATGACACATGTTGTTCAATACCTTCTTAATGAGATCAGTCATTTCCATCTCAGACCTCTGCTGGGACATGTCGGCCTTCACCTCCGAGTATGTGTCGTTGATGATGGCCAGGAATATGTTCTACATAGAAAGGATGAGAAAAGGTGTTCTTGTGTGTGTTAGTGAGGGGGGAGGGAGGGTGTGAATGTAAACAACATGATCAAAATTTAGCACAACAGGTGATACACCCCACTCACCATGAGAATGAAGAAAATGAAGAAGACAAAGGTTGCAAAGTAGATCGGTCCGAGCACTGGATTGGCTTCCTCTATTTCTGAGAACTCAAAGTCCCCCAGAATGATACGGAACTGAGTGAATCTACACAAACACAAACAACATTTTTAAACAACAGGAAACATCAGTGGTCAGAGGTGTTTGTACATATGTGGACTATACTTTGAATTACATACATGCTGGCTTGGAAAGTGCTGAAATCATTGACTTGGGTTCCAAACACCAGGTAGGCTAGCTGAGCGTACGCCAGGAAAATTATGAAGAACATGATGGCAAAACCCACAAGGTCCTTGGCGCAGCGAGACATGGTGCTGGACAGCTGACTCATGGTCTTATTGAAGTTGATGAACTTAAAAAGCTGCAAGGATGTGAGAAAATATTATTATTATTATATAATATATTAATCGGTAGTACAGCTAGTTTCCACTATGGTAGTTTAAGCACCCGATTCCACTGTTATCGGGCCATTAAATAGGCGTTATCAGTTGCTATAAGCACCATAGATGTGCGTCATTAGGAGCCTACTACGTTGTATAAGTGAAACAAAAAAGCAACAGGTTCTACCAGGTTGTACAACTGACTGAAACGTTTTTGAACACAAGCACTCAAACAAAAAGGCTTCTATTTTAGGTTTAGGCAACAAAACTACAACTTCTTTCGTTTTAGGCATCAGAACTACAACTTCTTTAGGTTTAGGCTACAAAACCACAACTTCTTTAGGTTTAGGCAACAAAATTACAACTTCTTCAGGTTTAGAAAACAAAACTGCACCTTCTTTAGTTTTAGGCATCAAAAATACAACTTCTTTAGGTTTAAGCAACAAAACTACATGGTTAATTTTAGGGGAAAACATGATGCTTTGGCTTGAAACAACTGTTTCAAAAGTGAAAGCGGAACTGTAGCTGTTGTGTTATTTTATACCTTCTTTTGATGATCGACTATGTGAATAGATGATAAAAATCTAATATTGGGTGTAGTTGGCCCCTAATGACCCACATCTATGGTGCTTATTGCGACTGATAATGCCTATTTCATAGTCATGGTTTAGGACTGGTTATGAACCAAAGGGAAAAGATTCATACCTTGACCCAGGAAAAAAAGACGATGACTGCAGCCACGTTGTTGAACTGCACCTGCAGGTTGGCCAACGGCTCAAAGCTGGGGTGAGCAGTGTGGTTCTCCAACAGCCCTTTCAGACGGTTGCCAACCATGGCTGTTCTGGTTATATTCATGATAATGGCAACAACACTCAACTGAAAAAAAGAGCAGACAGAGAAAACAACAATCAGTCTTGTTATTTTATTAAATTATTATTAAATGACTTTAATAATCCTGAATACGACTTTAATACACACCACGACAATGAGAACATCCAGACAGTTCCACAGGCTCTTGAAGTAGTGTAGGCGGTGGATACGGATCTCCAGCACTTCCTCCACCACGTAGTAGAGGATGAATAGACAGAAGGTCACCTCACACAGACCCACAAAGTAGTCCCAGCTGGACAAGTATCGTATCAGACGCACTGTTTGGAACTGCCAGGAGGTCACAACCCCGCCGGTAGCAGGGAACTCCACCAACAACCTGATAGATGCATCAAATCAGATTCACTTTTGGTACTCATACAATGGTGCTTTTATATTTTAGAAATATAAAGCACAGATATGTAAATCAAGATTCTCACAAAAAAACAGCAAGGGTGAAGTGTTAATTTAAAGTAGCCGTGTAATAAGCTTCTTGTCGCATTTCACAACAATGACCGGCTCGCTGTACATTATCCCTTACGTATATGTTCTTTTATTCCATACCATGCCAATTAATTTAGAAAAAATCATTAGTCACAGCCCTGGACTACATTGTAAATTGATGTTGTTATTGATGATTCTTACCTGGCAATGCAGAAAAGGTTGATGTTCCCATTGTAGACAGAGAAGTCTAGGAACACTGCTCTGGTGCCTCTGTCCAGCCACAGCTGGTCTTTGAGAAACTGAAGTTGGGCTGCTGACTCCTCTTTGGTACGAGACAGGTCTTGGTAGTATCCTCCACCTCCATATTTAGATATCTGGCCCCAATAACCGCTCCCATTCATATCACTCTCTGCTGTATACACCCACCTAAGAAACAACAGAAAGAGAAGATTTATAATACATATGATACAGCTCTAGCCTCATTTTAAAACTGATAATATAATATCATCATGGACGTACGCGGTTCCATTCTTGGGGCCAAAGGAGGTCGTGTCCTCATTGGTCGGGGTGTACATGTTGTAGCAGTCCTGAACCTCGCCTCTCAGGTCTTCGTGGACGTAGCAGGACTCGTTGCGGACTTTGGCCTGCCGGAGCCGTGGCACCCCGAGAAGGAGGTTCTCATAATAGATGAGACTCTGATTCTCTGGCAGGCTCTTGTTGTTGTACCACACCTCCCAGTACATGCCATTGAGGAAAGGTCCCTCTGCAAACTGTAATAAGGTAGAACAATCAGGATTACGACACAGAAGAGGCCAGACAGAGGCATTCAGACATGAGACGTACCCTGAAAGTGAATTATCGTGATTTCAAATTTGGTCTATGTTTACCAACCATAATGCCAGGTATCATCATATTTGCTACAGTACACATTGTGAAATGTATTATTAAAAATCAAGCAGCATTTCATGTAATACAATGATTTTGCAATAGATTGAAGAAGATTGATGCGACTCTCACGTCTGCACAGTAAATATGAAGCTACAACCGGGACACGCTTAGCTTAGCATAAACTGAAATCAAGGGTACACAGCTAGGCTGGTTCTGTCCAGTGCTGTAGTACTCAAAATCAGTCTCAATACCATCTTTTGTAGGTCTCGGCCTTGAATCGACCACATTTTTACTCGATCTCAGACAAAGAGGACTGTGGATTTTATTTCAAGACCACAACTGCGGGGACTAACTCACTAAATCACCTGTTTATTATCTGATTTATTTGTTAACATCATTACTGTGATCGCTCATAGAAAACAAAGGAAAATTCCCACATATGAAATTGAATGCTGCAATACCTTTTGATTATTTCATCAAGACATTTTCTCATGGTACACTTATACATACACACATAGAGTATATTGTATAGCAATAAAAGAGGTGAATGAACAGGAATCTATCACAGGAGTACCAGTTTGCATGTTCCTCATTTTATCGCGTGTCATGCAGTGTGGTGCTCGCACTGGTCTGGTCTTGGTCTTGACTCGGTCTCAACCCCTCAAAGTCTAGTCTTGTCTCGCTCTCAATACACTCTGATCTTGGTCATGACTTGGTCTCGGTTTAGGTAGTCTTGACTATAACACTGGTTCTATAGGTAACAAAATCCACCTCCCAGCACCTCTAAAGCTCACTATTTGGTACCTTTGGGCAGATGTTTCCAGTCTTTATGTTACGTTAAGCTAACTGGCTTCTGGTTGTAGCCTTATATTTAACATACTGATATGAGAGTGCCATTGATATTCTCATCTAACTCACAGCAAGAAAGCGATTTGTTTTTTTTCCAAAACATCTAACTACTTTTTTAAATACAACCTACATGTGCAGAGGCTTCTTTTCCCACAAGATGTAACACAATGATTAAAAAACAAATTTTATATAGAATGAAAAGACATTTTAGTTTACAAAACAGAGATGAATTTTGCATTTTACCTTCCAGAAATCCTCCATGGTTGAGAGGCTTCTAAAAGACGAAGGGTCCCCGGCAGACAGCGGTGTGTCCAAAAAAAGCTGAGACATGACTTTGGTATAGTAATACATATTGGCACTCACCATCCCATAGGTCACTGCAGAGCAAATCACAACATAACATGACCATTACTGAAAGTGATGACTAATGACAAACAGGAGAATTAACACAGAGTTGGGTTTTTGTGTAAATAAATGTGCAAAGACTTGACACACAAAACAAATAAACTCAAAATTAGGTTAAACTTCATTTTGTTTCACCTATGCATTACTATTCTCTGAAGCATTCAGTATTCACCAGGGAGCAGCTCTGGAAACTGTTTTTAATAGTCAAGTTCTGCCTGGCAGAATTTGCCTCAATCCAGTCTGCCAGGAATTTCCTGATCCACCCTAAACCACAGTTTGGCATTTTTCATCGCAGCAAAAAGAGAGCAGAGAAACTTAACCACACGTTTTCTCATCACACATTTTAAATTTGGGATTTACATAAGTTTTTTTTACCATCCCAAAACGTAGGCATCAAATTTGTGCTGATGTTGGAATCTGAGTGCCCTGACGAGAGTCGGAGATTCAATTTTGAGCTGCCAAAACCATAAAGCATACACTGTGAGCTTGGAAAATAACGTTTCAGCTACAAGAAAGCTATTTTGTGCCACTCCCTTTGATCAACTGTCACTTCAGTTCAGTCCAGGACTAACTTTTAGGGCACAAGTATTTACTTTAAAGATATGTCACAAGAATTATGCACATATTTTAGACATGTTCCTAAAGCTATGTGACCATCTAAAGCTATGTTTTCATCACAGGTGCTAATGCACAATGTGTGTATAGCCTACTGTATGTTATTAATTGTTATAGTATACATTTTTAAGTTACTTTAATAGAAATCAATATACTTTACTATCTTGAACTAACAGGAAATGATGCAATGGGTGCTGACCTTAGACATGCTAGTAAATACTTTGTTTTTGGTTTTCTGAGATCTTCCTGGAGCTGTCGCACCACCATGAATAATTTATTTAACATTTTGGTCACTTTAAAAAGCAAGCAGATTTAGTATGCACACTAACTGTTTTGAGAATATTTAAAGTATATTTGTCTAAGTACCAGTTAAAATATCTCATAACAGTTACTATAAGACACAATCGCCTAACAAGTAATATTTCATTGTTTTTAGACAATGCATCTTGTTAAGTGAATAAATACTAGGCTACTTTTGAGCATTACAGGCTTATTGTGACACATAATGCTTCCCAATACTAGTGAAATATAGCCCAAAGAGAGTTTTCCCAGCCAATTTCAAGATCTTTTTTTTTTATCTTGATAGACCTAAATATTACATCTTATTTTAAGAAATCGTACCAAGGGAATTTTCACTTGTTCCATAGGCTGATTTTCTTTTTACTTATTACAAAAAAAACACCTTGCATTCATTGTTTTTAACTTGTTTTTGGACTGGCCTTTTTTTCCAGTTAAACACTGCACACAACACAAACAAATAAGTATGAAGGGACCTTGTAGCACATGATAAAACTATACTAGAACTTTTCTACTATGTTAGTTACTCACTTGATTCAGTTTAGTTTTAAAATGCCTCGGCAGAAACCTTATTTCTCTGACATGCCGACCAACCTTGTGCATAAATGTCATTTAGCAGGATGATTGAGTGAGTACTTACAGATACAGATAGTGATGAGGAATGTGATGTATGTAATCATTTCCCTCAGTACGTTCCTGAGGTACCTCTCTCGACTGCTGTCACTGTCCTCCATCAGCTCTGTGCCCCACAGAACTGCAAAGAAAAAAACAACAGGACATCAGCATATGTACAGCATATATGGAGATATGATTACATAAATATTACAGTAAAACTACAGTTTTTTTCTGCCTTATTAGACTCAGCTAAAGAGCAGAAGGGCCTCCCAAATAAATAAATAGTAGACCAGAGACATCAGGAAATGTGTTATGATTTAAGAAGAGATTGTAAGAAAATAGATTTTGTAAAAATCTCTTCTTAAGAGACACTTAAATCAAAGAGCTTACCCTGTTTTTTTCTCACTTAATTGTACTTAAATTGTCTCTTTATTATTATTATTATTATTATTATTAATAATAATAATAATAATAATAATAATAATAATAATAATAATAATAAGAAGAAGAAGAATATTATATTACTGGAATTTGTTGGACCTACTTTTTCTGGTCCAGTTAATGTCTTTGTTTCATATTAGCTCTCCATTTGGTTTGAGGTTATAATGATAATAAATAATAAATGCATGCATATAGCACTTTTCAAAAACAGATGTTACAAAGTGCTTCACAAGACAATAAAAGCAGATAAATAAAATAAAAAAATATGGTAACTGTTAAAAACAGAACATCACAGAACATATCAATAATAATAATAAAGTGGTAAAAGGTTATAGGCTATATTTGATTATTTTATTTATCTATAATTATAATATTTATAATTATATAATTAGACATAATTATTTATAATTATATAATTAGGCTATAGATAAACTCTCTATAGGCTATATTTGATTAATTTATTTATCTATAATTATAATATTTATAATTATAATATTTATGATTATATAATTATATATAATTATAATATTTATAATGATATAATTTGGCTATAGATAAACTCTCTATAAGCTATATTTGATTATTTTATTTATCTATAATTATAATATTATAATGATATCATTAGAATATGTATAATGATATAATTAGGGTATAGATAAACTATAGATGAAGTTTACTTGAAGCATAAAGTGAGTGACTAACTTCTGATCTTCTGGAGTATGTGCTTCATACAGCTGCGGTGGTCGTGTCTGTCCTGCTGCCGGGCATCCACCGTTGGTGTCGGGTACAGTCCTCCTCCTCCCCGGGTGATGTGGCTGCTGCTGCTGCCCGCCGCCCCGGTGTAGCTGCCCAGGCCGCTGCTGCAGCTGCTGCTGGAGGCCGTGGACACCGACCTCCTCCCGGGACTCGCCGGAGGCCAGTCGGCTTCCATGATCTCGTCCTCCGGCTCAAAGCCCGGGTTGTCCCGACTCCACGCCTGTCTGGACGGAGGGGACGGGGTGCCTATGACTCCTCCGAGACCTCCGAGGTCTTGATGCTGCTGGATCTTCTCCATCTCTATCCCTTCGCTTGGGTCGAGTCTGTGCGGCGCCCTGCAGCCAGCCTGGCTCTGCGGCGGCTGCTGCGGTCTCACTCGGGATGAACTCATGGTCTAGTCAGCTAGTTGTTATCCGTTAAAAACCGTTACTTATCCGTTAAAAACCGTTAGTTCAAAAAAACACTGTTTAAAACGGCTGAAGCATTTCGGGCAAAGAAGATACTCAACCGTTAAAAACCGTTATTTCAAAAACCTCTGTTTATAATAGCTGAAGCATTTCGGGCAAAGTGATACTCAACCGTTAAACAACCGTTAAACAACCGTTAAAAACCGTTATTTCAAAAAAACCTCTGTTTATAACAGCTGAAGCATTTCGGACTAAGAGATACTCATCCGTTAAACAACCGTTAAACAACCGTTAAAACGCATAAAAACAAAGCAGAAAAGATGGTGAAAGTTAGTCAAATAACTAAACTAGATAACATTAAAGGTTACACTTTATGTAAAAAGTCAAAGCGATGCCTTTAAAGCGTTTAAAGTTGTTACCTAATAAGCTATTAAAGTTGTTACCTAATAAGCTATTTACATGAGAGAGGTGGACGCGTTGAAACGCCGTGTTTAAGTGTTTAAGTGGAAGAAGAAAGATAGTTTTCTTGCCCCAGGACAGCAGCCATCTTGTTCCTGAACTGTTCCCCTAAAGAAGCCTCATTCTCATCAGTCCTGTGGACTCAGATCTCAGGTTACAGTAGAAGAAGTGATGGCGTCTCCGTCTAAAGGATGGAAAACACCTCTGTATGGAAAACATGTCTCTTTTCTGACACATGCTTTGGCTCCATTTGTATGAGGTTTTCTTAAATTTGAATTTTCACCTTAAAGATTTATTTTTGTTGATTCATATAAAGATCAGAATTCAGTCCCCCAAAGTAATAATTAAAGTAAACTTTTTTTTAAAAAAAAAAAAAGCTTTTTGAACACTTTATGACGCCCTATAAGGCCCTCGCATTTACTTTAACATGTTTAATACCGTATTTAGATGAATATAGACGTTACATAATCTCTGTGTGTGTTTAGGTCAGCGGTTGCCATGACAACAAGGCACTTCGCTTAAGAGAAGCTATAAAGGTAGTTTAGCTCTTTGCAGTAAAAGTTTTGCACATTGTGAAACTCTGTTGTAAAAACTGAGTGACAGACATTTTAAAATGTTGAAACAGTATGTTTTGAGCACAAAAAAAAACACAACTGCACAGGGTTAGCTTTGTGTCCAGTTTTTAAATTACATCAATCAAACAACAAAGTTTGGGACTGTTTGGAGTTATAGGATAAAGCATCCAAACATTATTTAAAGGTCCCATATTGTGAAAAGTGAGGTCTTTTATATTATAAAGCAGGTTTAAGTGCTTTATAAATACTGTGAAAGTATTGAAGCGCTCAATATACAGAGAAATTACACACTGCCCGTACTCAGAAATTGTGCGTTTGAAACAAGCCGTTAGGATTTCTGTCCATTTGTGATGTCACAAATAAACAATATTTAGACCATTACACGGTTTTAAACGTAAACATTCTAAATGTGTCCCAGTTTATTCCTGGTTGCAGTGTATGTTAATGACATCAACTGACAGGAAGTACACATGGACCCAAACTGTTGCCAGGCAACACAATTCTGTTGCAATGCCGTTGAAATGCACTAAAACGGAGTATTTCAGACAGAGGGTAAATACAGATATATTTAAGCAGACAGTATGAGGAAAATAAAGTTTTTTTTTAACATTACAGCATGTAAACATGTTCTAGTAGAAACACAAAATACAAGTATGAACCTGAAAATTAGCATGATATGGGACCTTTAAATTATTGTCAAAGACAGCGTTTTGAAAGAAAACTCCACTTAATTTAATCATTAGATTATATATTGCTGCATATTTGACTCTTCCTTTAGATCAGAGCAGCAAAATACATAAAATGACAACTGCTTCTGCTTTATTTTTTTTTAATTTAAGAGTTTTTATTTCATTGGATGTTGTGATAATTTGACTTTGTTACCAAAATGATGGTGCATGAATTGTCTACAGTCTATGGCTTCACCCAAAGACACAAATCTTTTTTTGAACACTAGGTGGCACTCAATATCCAGACTTGTTACAGTCTCTGTACACCAGTGACAAGACTACTTACAGCATCAGGAACTATGCATCCCCATTGTTAAATGTATGTAAATTTGTATAAAAGCACAATTCTAGTTTGACACAAAATTAACTGCATAGCAAACAAGGCAATGGGGCAACAGGCTTTGCTCCGTAGCTGAGCCCTCAGTGTGACCGACTTAATTCATACATTTCTTGATGATTGTGCCATCTATAAGACTGACAGTTTGTGTCATGGTGATACAGTTGGGATTATTTATTATCATTTGATGCAACTGTGAAACTTGAAAGCAGCTCCCATGAATGGGTCATATTGACTTATTTTGAGGCACAGTTTGATAAAGAAGAGCTATATTCCACTATATGATTAAGTCTCTTCACCTGCAATGACTATTTCTGAGGTGACATGACGTATAGTTTTATAAATGTGGTACAGCTTGGTATTCTTTTACCAGTGCTTCAATGTTTTGCATTTTTGTGATAATCATGTTGACATTTACGTAGATTTACTCAAAACCACATAATGTATTTAACTGAAATCCATATTCTGCATTTCTGGTTCACAACATGGGAAAAATCTAAATCTGCAGTCCTCACTCAGTGTAAGAATATATTCAAAAGATTATCTGAAGTCGTAAAAAAATCCCTCTTTTTGTTGCTATCCTTCCACTGCAGCACAAGTAAACACCATCCAGGGAAACACAATGAAGGAATTGCTACTAAAAAGACTGAAACTTTGTAAGAGACACTTATGTCCTGACTTTTTATCACAAGTAAATCAAGTTTAAAAATCACTGGATCCTACATTTTTCATGATGCAACTCAAAACCACCTGCCTTGGAAATGCCCACTTCTTTCAAATCCCACACCAAGTTTGTAAAACAGGCTTTCTGTTAAAATTGTTAAACTCAAACCAAATCTGAGATAACCCTGATGACATCACCTGGGTTATGATGTAACTATTTTCACACATTATGATGAGATTACTATATCTTCATTTGTATATATAATAAATAAAAAAATATTCTTATTTTACTGTTTAGCTGTAAAATAAGAAAGTTTGCACCGGCTGGTGGGCAGTGCTTGGTATTTCCTCAACTGATCTCAACATGGCTGCTGGGTCACAAACTTTATCTTTTGACAGCTAAATAGAACACTACAAGATGTTTCTGAAAACATTTGAGGAGGGAAAGAGGCATTACAGTAACAGAATATTGATTCATATTTGATCAGCGCTGCCTAGTTTGACCGTTTGATCAGAATTTGCCAGTGATTGACAGCTGAAATCTTGCAGATGCCATTAGGAGCACCCGAGGACACCAGAGGCACACCATATTTTTTCAGATTACCTGTCTCCCTGAGGATCCTTCAGTCATTCTACTCTGGAGCTGTAGAGAGCATCCTGACAGGAAGCATCACTGCCTGGTTTGGCAACTGCTCTGCACAGGATAGGAGGGCTCTGCAGAGAAACCACACTCCCCTCCCCGCAGGACCTGTACACCAGGAGGTGCAGAACCAGAGCCTACAGGATTATGAAGGATCCTCACCACCCAAACATTGGACTGTTCCAGCTGCTGCGGTCAGGCAAACGCCTCCTCTGCTGCAAAAACAGAGAGACTGAGGCGGAGTTTCTTTCCTCAAGCCATCAGGACTGTGAACTCTGACCTCTCCAGGGCGCCCACAAAGCGCCACATGCTGCCCCCCTTATCAACACAGGTTCACACACACACACACACACACACACACACACACACACACACACACACACACATAGGGCCACATACAGAGCATACACACACACTCATTACCATTCTATTCACTTACTTATATTTATATTCCATATTGTATATAGACCCCTCTCACTGTAAATATTGCCATTGTCCCTACAATTCTCACTACATTTTTAAAATATTTGTACAGTTGATGTTGTTCTGCACAATCTTGTGAGCACTGCCACTTTACATTTCACTGCACATCCTGTATGAGTATGTGACAAATAAAACTCTTGAATCTTAAAATCTTGAATCAAGCACTACTGTCAGGATATAGTGACCGTTTTATAAATTTAAAGTTTTTTTAATCATATTTTCTCCATTTCTACCCACTGCAGGTTACAGAAAACAGAAAACTGTCAGTAAACTAAGTACAGAGTCAGTGAAAGCAGGCAGAGAAAATGACTGAAAATGACTTGAAGTCATAAATAAAAAGGAGGGAAAAAAAAAAACTTCCCATATGTAACACCAGTGTGATGATCAATACTACTACTACAGTCAAGTGTTTTTTAGGGACAGCATTAGTAGAAAGTTTGGTGGGCGTGGCTACGTGTGTTGACGTCATAATGTATGTTGCCTAGTGTAAACAGGTGATTGGCTGAGTCCTAGTGATGGGGGTTTCCTGCCCCGGACTGCAGGGGCTAAACAATAAATACAACCTATCACTTTAAGTCTTCAATCTCTGGTACAGCAGAGATCATAAACTCTTATAGTTAGAGACGAGTGGAGGGAAATATACCACCATTAACACCTGGGATATCTCAGAGCACTCTACAGCCGGTTGCTCACAGATATCTATTACACATAATTCTGTCTACATAGATAGCTCTTTCATAAGGTAAGTCCTCCCAAAGCTAGGCTATATGACAAGCTAACTGTACTAGCTAATGTTAGCTGCATTGTCTGGTGAAAACCACGACTTACTCGCTAGACATGGCTCTAATCGGTCAAAGTTACCAACTAGGTGTGTCAATACTGCACAAATAGACCACATTAGATGTTTAATTAGTGTTTATGTAGAGTGTCAAATGTGCCTTTCTTTGTTTTCTTTGAGCTAGCATAACTTGTTTCACTGATAATGCTTCAGTCAGTGTAAGTTAGGGGTAATTTATCTTAAAGTTTTAGTAAACTTTATATTACCTACGGGTTGTAATTGATTATAAATTAGTAGTTTGATGTCCATTTGTGGAGCCTCTCTTGGTACAAAATGGACATACTTTAGTGGTGCAGTTCTGCTATCACCAATGGTAACCATCGTGATGTGTGCTCGATGGTTTCCACCGCTCACAATCATCATTAAGTTGTGTTTATGTGATAACATTATCACAGCAGACTAACATCTTATCAGGTGTCCATTTTCTGTGTTTTACAAACAAAACCAATGTGTTTAAATGTGTTTCTCCCGCACATTGTAACAGTGACAGCCAGGTGAGAGAAAAAACGACGACGCCACAAGTTAGCTTTGAGCTAATGTTAGTTAGCTTAGCTTAGCTAATGTCGCAAGCTTGTGGCTTCCTCTGTGTGCTAAAGCTAGCGTTAGCCATTTTAATTTTTTTCACTTTTAGTTTTTATTGATGTTTTTTCCAAGGTTATACACACATCAACAACATATGTACACAGTCAGACCCACAAACAAACAAAGGGAACAATACGCATACCAAGGACTCGTGTTTGTGAGCTACACTAACATTATTCTATACATTATCATGTCTTTTAACACTCAATCAGTTGTCCTTTCTGCTGTTTTTGGTTTTGAATAATGTCCATTTCTCCCCACTTGTCTTCCATCTGCGTTTCTTGCAGTCTTAAACGATGTGTCAGCTTCTCCATTATGTATATTTCCTCTACTACCCCCATCCACTGCTCAGTGTTAGCCATGTAACATGACAGCAAAGAGGCCGGCAGTTTAGACTCTTTTATTCCTTCTGTTGTCTTTTAACAGTCTGGATAATGTTGAACTAGCTGACAGTGTGGATGCACAGTTTCTAGGACAGGATACATACGAGGCAAATCTGTCCTGTCATGTGGCTATAATGAAACATGCGACAAAATGTGAGGAAATGTTGTTAGCATGGACATGAAAGGCCTAACTCGTACAGTAGGCCACTTATCTACAAAAAGGGGATGCACACATGTGTCTTAACACAATCTAATGTGATGTGTACTTTGTAAAAGTATGATTTAATAGTAGTAAAGTTCGTTTTCGCCTGCATCAATCGCTTCCCCTTTTTTATCTCTCTACAGCCGGTTTCCCCTCTTTGTCTCATTGGATGAACGTGATGGCGCAGTTGTGTGTTAGCTTAGTGTGTGTTAGCCAGCCAGCTAGCTAAACAGTCAGCTGTCTTGATCCTGCTGTAGGATTGATGTGGGTCAGATGAAAACGTGGGCCTAATGAGACAAAGAAAGTGAAAGGTTGATCTGTTTCGAAGGAGACGTGATTCACCTTTTTGTACTTCCTGTACTTGCTACTCAAACACATCAGTGGTTGTTTACTTGAGGTACAGCAAACATTCACGATGACTAATATGGACTTCCTTAAAATGGCCTGACCTCAAATAATCCATACAGCAGCAGTCTGACTGACTAAGCTTCATGTATCTCCTACACTGCAGGTGCCAATAAGTTCAAACCAGTGCAATCTAATAATACAAAAGCTCTGCAAATAATCCAACCTTTTATGAAAGTTGAAATGTTCAGTTTTGTTTTCAAAACAAAACTGAACACAACCTAAAGGTTTGTAAAGGTGTTGCCTTTAACTTTATGGGATTTATGGGAAGGCTGTAGTTTGTATGTGATGCTGTTGATTTGTATTGTGCTACACAGAGTAATAAGATATTAGGATAAAATATTAGAAACCGTTCAGTATAATGCAATACAATTCACCAGCAGCACCATAAACTACAGCCTCTAAAATTACCATAAAGTTCAATCATCACTTCTCTTGAACAAAAACTATATAATTCAACTAAAGACTTAATAACCTTTCATGAAGGTAGTGTTAATAGCAAGGCTGTAGTATTGGACTGCATTATTTATTTCTTTTTTTTTAGCGTGCTTGATAAACTGCCAAAAGTTTGTGTTAAATTTCTGGGTGGCATTATTACAATTAATTCATTGTTTATCTTCTGTTTCAGCACTTAATATTGTTTACCAAAGAAATGGTGATGGAGAAGCCAAGTCCCCTGCTTGTAGGGCGGGAGTTTGTGAGGCAGTATTACACACTTTTAAACAAGGCACCAGATTTCCTGCACAGGTAATTACAGAATGTGATGTGTAAGACACTACATTTGTAGTTGTGCTGGTAATGCTGTTTAATGGTCATGTTGTTGTCCCATTAGGTTTTATGGGAGGAATTCTTCCTATGTTCATGGAGGACTTGACCCAAGTGGGAAGCTGGCGGAAGCGGTGTACGGGCAAGCGGTAGGTGCTATGATTCACATTGAAAATAATGTGTAGTAGGTGTCTAGTACGAGATTATTCACAGTGGTGATAAGTTTTCTTTTAAATGGAATTGAACATGGCACAAAATATATCATTGTTGTCTTGTCTCTGCATCTCTTAGGAAATCCACAAGAAGGTCATGTCCCTGCAGTTCAGTGAGTGCCACACAAAGATCAGGCATGTGGATGCCCATGCCACACTGAGTGATGGAGTGGTGGTGCAAGTCCTCGGCGAACTGTCCAACAATGGTCAGCCCATGAGGAAGTTTATGCAAACATTCGTGCTTGCTCCAGAGGTGAGTTCCCCTCTACCTTTCAGTACTATTAACAGACATTGAGGTTGAGTGATAATTACAGTAACATAATTACTTCCTAATATTTATGGTTTAATAAATGGAAATGGAAATTTTGGACAGAGCTGGTAACTGGAGATCAGTTACTGTGGCTATAATGAAATAACTCACAAAAGAAGAAGATAATTTGAGTCACCAGTGTGCCCAAAATATGAATATCATTGGCTTTGATTTTTAAAATGGACACTCTGTTTGCATGATTCATTTCCTTAGGGTTCGGTGGCAAACAAGTTCTACGTCCACAATGACATCTTCCGTTATGAAGATGAGGTTTTTGGAGACTCTGAAGCTGAGCTTGATGAAGGTAAGGTGTTATTTCTTATTTGTGAGTTTTTAGTCCATATTTTCATGGTTAAATGTGAGGGTGCTAATGTAAATAATTTCCAAATTGTTTTGCTTTCTCTCACTTAGAATCAGAGGAGGAGGTTGAAGAGGAGCAAGAGGAGAGGCAGGCATCCCCTGAGCCACTTCAAGAAAGCCCCAACAGCACCACCTATTACGAACCTCACCCTGTCACGTATGCTAAAACTTCATCATATCTCAATAATATATATTAGTTTGTTTCTTGCATGAAGGATTTTGCCTTTTTAAACTTGGTTTATCTGTGGAAGTGACCGTGTGCTGATTTGTGGTCTGTAGTAATGGAGTAGAGGAGCCCATGGAGGAGCCGGCTCCAGAGCCTGAGCCCGAGCCTGAACCAGAACCCAAAGTAGAGGAGATAAAGCCTGAAGTAGATGAGAAGGTTCTGGAAGAGATGGAGGAGAAAGCACCGTCACCGGCCCCTGTGGAGTCCCCACCAAACACCCAGGAGCCTCCCAAGGTAAGACCGATGTGTCTCTATGTGGTTTACTTCTCAGTGGTTTCCTTGAATAAGATTATCAGGGGCCATAGTAATCAGATTTCACTGGATCTTAGCGTGTCTAAACTGAAGTGCCAAATGATCCTAAACCTTATGTTCTTTGATATATCAGCAGTGCTACATATTGGGCCTCGGCGATAAAACGATAGCGTTATGTACCACGATGGACACGTCAAAAACAATAAGGAAATTGTTCAATAGAATGTTTGACAGTTTCACTTTCACTTTGGTTTAAGTTTACATCGACCACCTGTGTGTTTGTGCCACTAAACGGGCTGTACAGTCCATGAATGCTTTGATAGTTTGTTTATTGAAATGTATCCAAAGCAGCAGAACCGAGAAAATGACCCGCACATTCGCCCAGCTAACGGGGCTGAGCCAGCTAGCATGCTACAGCTGACAACGACTGGTGCTCTGCCAAAACTTTATGGACTCCAGAATTCAATTTCCATGCATGCAAATACTGAACAGAAGAAAAATAAACGGCAAAAAAAGTAACACATGGCCAGTTTTATCCTGAGATATTTAAAGTCTAATTGTCTTCAATATCTGCAACATAAATTATTTTAATTTCTCTCTGAAATTAAAAAATCTTTAAAGTTTAGCAACTTTTTAAACATCATATTTGTGAGGAAAGTGAAAACATGTAAGGGTTAATGATTTCACTTTGAAAATATCTTGATATAATGTGGATTATTTGTAAAATACATAGGCCAAGTTTGTCATGATTTTTTGCAGTGTGCCGACTGGTTAGGGACGAGTACACGTAATGTTACTGAATTGTTTTGAATTTTTTAAACAAAAGTTTGGCCATATCTTACAAATTGCACCTTTTTTAAATCCAACCCTATTTATCCTGATAATTATTAAAATAGGTCATTAAAAATGATCAATAATTATTGATATCATCTGCAATGAAACATTTTGTTTATGTATTTATTATTTTTATTCAGTATTTTGAAAATACTGTATGATAAAAAAAAAAAAAAAAAAAAATATATATATATATATATATATATATATATATATAAAAGCAATTTTGTGATGCAGAGTCTAGTAGCATATTGCCCAATCCAACAGAGATTTCCATGATGGCAGTAACATGCCCAAAAATTCACCTACTACTGTTGTAGTGAGTTGTTGTGCATTAGTAGTTATTGCTGTTAACAATGCATTACTGCATCCCTCGCAGACTTTCTCGTGGGCCTCGGTGACCAGTAAAAACCTGCCTCCTAGCGGCACAGTCGCCTCCTCTGGAATCCCACCCCATGTTGTTAAAGCTCCAAGCTCACAGGTAACCAGCTATTGAGAATCTTTCTAATAAAATGAATTGTTGGAGCACATTAGAAATGGGTTACTGTATAATAGTCTACCATAATGTTTATTTCAATCATACATTGCATTAAGGATTACAGGATGGTAAACCGCAGCAGTAGAGGAAGTTTGTGCGAGGAGCACCTTTGACGGAGCTGAATGCTGGTTCATTTTGTGCAACGCCTCTTCTGTTCTGCAGAGTTTAGGAACATTTAGGAACAACAGGGTTTGGCTTAGCTTTGGTTATATACAAATATTGGCTATTGTCAACTACAGTTGAGTAGATAACCGTGGAGGAAGTGAAGCCTATGATTGGAATAGTCACTCTTATGACTCTTCCTCACACTGGGCTCACTTTTATAGTGAATTAAATAGTGCAAATAAACTATTCCCCATTTTTCTGGGGACCCCCTGAAACACCCTCAAGGGCACTTGGGGGTCCCCGGGCCCCTGGTTGAGAACCACTGACCTAACCAACCCAACCAGCATAGGGCTGACCCCTGCCCAACCCTACTTCTCTTTAGTCAAACTTAAGGCGTTGTTTAAAAGATAGCGGACTTCTGTTAAAACCCAAGATTGGTGAAGAAGGTCATTCGCAGGCTGCGGTATATTGTGATAGTTAACGGACATTGGTTGAACCAATACAAAGCAGAGGCAGCCTTAAGTGGTATAGGTTGTTGACACAAATTAAAACCAACAACAGAACAGATGAGAAATGTGAAATATGGAGTTGCTGAGGAGAGTCATCATGAACTTTAACCAAACCTTAAACTTACAGCTTGAATAGTATTGAGCAATATACAATACAAATTAATGATTTCAAAATAAAGTGGATAAAGGGGACAAAAATGGCCTCAGAAAGAAGTTTTTAATTAACCAAAGCAGTTGGAATAACAGCAAAGTGAACTGAATGATTCGAGACTAAAACGCATAACCAGCTCAGGCGGGGTGACCCTAAACTGTTTCTCTGGAGCACCATGTAAAAGCAATGATGAAAAGGATGTATGGTTGATTTAGTCTTCCCCCCCCCCCCACACAGCCCAGAGTTGAAGCCAAGACGGAGACACAGACGGCACCTCTTCGGCCCAGAGACCAGCGGACACGCGACAGACCAGCCTTCACTCCGCGGGGTCCCAGGCCTGGTAATGCCAACACTCGTTCCCCAGAATAAGGGTTTATCACTTTTTTTAGCATTTTCATTTGGTTTATTCTTACGACCTGCACGTCTCTGTCACTATTAGATGGTGTTGCATCTTCGGAGTCACAAACGGGGAAACCACACTTGAGTTTTGTTAACAAAGGTAAACATGACCCTTTAAGTCACATGTAAATGAATCTAAATTCTTGATTATTCTTTGATTCACGTCACCATCGTCACGTGGTATGGGTTTCACTTTCTAGATGCAGTGACTTTCTTGGATTATGATGCATGTGAGCTGATCTGACGTGTTGTTCTGACCTGCAGGTAGTCGGGGAGAAAATGAATCTGGTGACATGGACAGCAGGCGGATCGTGCGGTACCCAGACAGTCACCAGCTTTTTGTTGGAAACCTCCCGCATGACATCGACGAGAGCGAGCTCAAAGAGTTCTTCATGAGTATGTTTCCTCGACAAAGCAACACTTTGTCAATACGTTTTCCATGTAGTGTAAAAATCCCTCAAAGCTGTTGTTTGAGTGGGGAAAAAAATTAAACTATCACACTATCTATTTTTTATCCTGCAGCATATGGAAATGTTGTGGAGCTGCGGATCAACACCAAGGGCGTTGGTGGGAAGCTGCCCAACTTTGGATTTGTGGTCTTTGACGACGCTGAACCTGTGCAGAGAATCCTGGGGGCCAAGGTAGAAGGGGCATGTATTGAAATTTCATTTCCCACTTTCATTCATTTGGTGGTGGTTTGGTGACACACATTTCTACAACTAGTCTACAATTTGACACAGTATGGATAAACCCCCACAGGAAATACCCAAAGCTAGTATTTTTAAGAGTTAGAATACATATTTAATGTTTGTTTGACATGTCAGTAATGGATATCTAAGGCTTTGTTCAGACCAACTATAACTTTAAAGTCCAGAAAAATAATTTCAACCTTTCCGAAGTCAGTGACTGATTGTGATTTGCATAAAACGCACACAATTCAAATGATTACGAAATAAATGATTGCAGTTTTAATTAAATATTTTCTTTGATTAAAAATAAAAAAGTAGTTTTAATTATGTATTATAAGCTGCTTAGAGCCAATTTTAGGAAGTTAAACGGTCTCTCTATTATCTATTTTATATTGCTGTGAAAACATCTCCTTCAAAAACTGTGTTTATTAAAGTTTCTCGTTTTTCAAGATTACATTTGAACACATCATAATGTTAGAATTTACCGTCATCTAATGGTCATTTGTACTTTGAACACATCATAATGCAACTCAATTGCACCTGTATTAACATTAGCTGTTAATCTTGCCGTATGACATATTGCAGCAAAAGAAAAGTTTAACCAGGTTGAACATTTGTGCAGGATGAGCCTGCGTTTTTTTTTTTGTTTGCCAGATGTTCCTGCGTTTTTGCCCCCCACTTTGACACCTTACTGGCCTCTTTCAAATGAATGAAGGGCTGCGTGTTTTCACGTAGGGCTTAAAAGTTGGTCTGAACAGCCTTAGAGGTGAAATAGTTTCACTGGCAGGGACACAGAACTTGTCAGGTCAGACCAATGTGACACAGCGGTGCTTACATGGGACAGATTGACAAACTTGTGTGTGCAAACCAGTGAATGATGTGGGTTGTGAAATATAATATCCAGTGCTGGTTTCTCCCCGTAGTGACCGTGCTTTTCTCCCTGCAGCCCATCATGTTCCGAGGCGAGGTGCGTCTGAACGTGGAGGAGAAGAAGACGAGGGCGGTGCGTGAACGAGAGACCCGTGGCGGAGGAGACGACCGTCGGGACATGAGGCGCAACGACCGGGGCCCCGGAGGTTCGAGAGGCATCGTGGGAAGCGGAATGATGCGAGAGCGTGACGGGAGGGGACCACCACCTCGAGGCGGCATGGCCCCCAAACCTGGCATGGGCTCCGGAAGAGGCTCCGGTGGCCAGGGAGAGGGTCGCTTCACGACCCAGCGCCGCTGAGAAGAGCACCACCTGCAGTGTGGAAGTAGTACCGTGTTCTTCATCTTCAACCGTTCTCGTTAACGAAAAGAAATCTTCATGTATAAACGTATATATTTGTTTTTTTTTGTTTTATTTTTTTATTTTTTTTGTTCCCTCTTTGCTTTGGAATGTGACACAGCCTGTCAACCTTTGTTTGTGAAATAGACAAAACAAAATAAGCAAACAAAAAAATTTGTTTATCAGTTGTGAGCTGAGCATCCTTTTCGGGTATCTCAAGAATTCACAAACTTTAATTTGTAAATTTGTGGAAAAAAGGCGAACCAACCAGGAGTAATCTGCCACATTAGGAGGGACTGATGAGACTTTTAACTACGATAATACAGCCCATCATTTGGAAAAGAGATTATATGCCTTGACTTAACTGGGGCGCTGCTTCACGAAATCCCTCTATTGCACATTTTATATGGTAGTTTTCTGCCCGTTACTGTTGGAAAAGAGTGAGATGCAAAAATTTGTGCAGTTCCAGGGGAAAAGCTTGCCTTTTACTTTTTCCTTTTTGAGAGACCACTGCTTCAAAATTGCATAATGCACTCATCAATATGCACTAATGGGTACTTTTGTCGTATTACATTGACATCCATGCTCGGAATGCAGCTGGAGAGACCTGTTTTGTCTCAAAGCGATACGACTTTCCGGGGCAGGCCTCGCTCACAGCCCGTCTGCTGTGACCAATGTACTTTTCACACTTTTGACCCAAAACTACGCTTCAATTACTGCTGGATGGACAAGATGATGAGCAAATCTACATTATATTTTTCCTCATTTATAAATCAAATAAAAAGCTCAAATCCTGGACTTTCACCAAATGAGTGGCGGGACAAAGGATACACAAGAAACAAAGTTGAACAATAGAAGAGTGGTGTAATGATGGCGGCTCGCTCTGTTTTTTTTTTTCTTTTTTCTTTTTCTTTTGATTCTAAGTTTTTCTTCATGTTTTTCCCTGCCAGCTAGACCGCGAAACTGGGATGGACGACACCTTTCCCCTCCCTCTTCCCTCCCTTCCTCGCTGAAGTACGGAGTAACAGAATAAATGTACAGCAGAAATCATAGTTTACTGTATGTTTTGTTTTCTGTGTATATTTTCATTTTTTTCTCTCTCTCTCTCTCGACTTGATAAAAGCATGAATGGTGCCTTCTATTTCACCTTTTCCAGTCTTACTAAAGCGGTTTGAGGCTTTCTGCCTCCTAATACGGAGCTGCTCATTTTGAACTATTGTTTTTTGGGAGCAGATCGGAAAAAAAATTGCAGTATTCACAAGTTTTAATTTTTTCAGGTGCATATTTCATTTTTTCCATACTGTTTTACTACCTAAGATGATCTGCTGTGAGTTTTGTACATTTGTTTTGTATTGTGTCTGTTTGTAGAGACAATAGGTGCCTCCAGTTCTGTTGTTAAATGGTTAAGAGGTGCATCTGAAGAACAACCCCAACCCTGAAACTCCCCCAAACAAAAGGTACATTAAAGATGGTGGCAGTGAAACGCTTGCTCCTTGGTTTAACAAGTCATAGCTCGACACAACCGCGATTACAGTGAACTTAAGGTTTGCAGTTTGGAAATGTCTCACAATGTGATCCAGATTCTGTTGATCCTTCCTTTCAGTCTGACCATAGTTTTTGCGACTCATGGTAGCACTCGGGTTAATCCCTGGACTCAAAAGTTGTCAGACTGTTCTTTTCTCAGCAACAATTTTGTAATGATCTGTGTGGGTGAGCTGGCCATCGTTCCAGCCTACAGACTCTAGCAAATAATTGTGCTCACTTTTCTAGCCGTTTACGCATTTGTATTTTCATAATGCTGATTATTCATTGTGCTTATTTTTACTCTTTTTTTTTTTTTTTTTCCATTCAAAGCAAGTCTGATCTGAATGCCATACTAGTCGTCTCTCTCTTGTCCTCTGGCGTATTTGCTTTTTACCACTCGGTAGGGAGGGAAGACCTTTTGGTTTCAGCTGGAAAGGAAAACATGATCTATTATTTTTTTGTTATCTTGCACTGAAATGGGAAGTGAAATCGATGTAGCATTTTTCTGGACAAATATACTAATGAGGTCTTCCTTGTCTGGTGGTATTGCACTATTTACAACATTTCTGGGACAATCTGTAATTTTGAACACACAAGACTCCAAATTTCTCATCTGGCAGTGAAAAAAAGAAATTGTTAGTGTTCATCTTGTTATCCGCATGAAGTAATATTTGCAGTTAAAACAAGATTTGATGTACAGACGTGGCATATTTTATGTAGTTTTCCACAGTAATGCTCGGCTATTCTCCCTTTTAGTAGTTGAGATTAAATATTCTCAGATGTGAGATTAGTTTTCAATAGAGAGACTCTTAATTTTGACCTAATATTACAGAAAAATTGCAGCTCTTTGGTCCTTGAGTGTTTTTAACAGACGGTATCTGCTGGGTGCCTCTACCCCGAATGTTTATTTGTCAGGTAATTGCTTAACTTGAGCACTTGACTGCAATCATACTTTTTACAGCAATGGTCAATGAAGAGGGTGACGAAGAAGAGCCATCATGCTTTCAGACCAGTTTGTGCTTTTTACATCATAGTAGTGGTAAAATGTTTAAGGATATGAATTTACAGTTGGATAGATGGTTCTTTTTCACTGAGGTTTTCAAAGACCCTCCCTTTTTTCCAAACTTTTAAAAAGGATCCTTAAAAAGAGAGAAATAAAAGCTGTAATTTAATTTTCCTGTGGTTGAAGATGCAGTAGAGCGGATCCTCATTGTGAATCATTCCAGTCCTTTTTGAATGGAAATAGAAGTACCTTCTTGGCTTTAGCAGGTGTGGTAAACAGTTGGCTGCCATCTTAATTTTACTGTGTTTACCCTTTACTTGTTGCTAGTTCAAAAGTGTTGCAGGTGGAGAATCTTTTTTTTTTCTTTTGTTCTTTTTTTCCTTTCTATTTTGAATGTGTTGGACTTAACATACAATAAACTACTGATATCAGCACCACTCATACCGTTTGTCATGTTTACAGGTTTCTCCTTAAAAGACATTTCAAATAACAAGTTGTTTCACGTTGATGAGTCAGTAAACAGTAACACAGATAGTCATCAGGCAGGTTTTGTAGTAAAGGAGCTCCTTGCTGTGGTGAAGACTTGACAGCTGAAGTTGTTGATGCAGAGAAAACTTCCAAGAGAATTATTTGTTTTTATCTCAATCATTTTGCACTTCAAGAGACACGTTTTGGTTATATTCTGATTTTTATTTTTCATTTCTTATTTATCATTAAAGGGGCACTCCAGTACAACGAAGTATTAGGGCCACATTGAGGGGAAAATATCTGAGATTTAGAGAATAAAGTCATAATATTACGAGAAAAAAAGTTGTACTGTCATACTATTTCAAGAAAAAAAAGTAATATTATGAGAATAAAGTCAGAAGTTTCCAAGAAAAAAAATCTTAATATTACAAGACTATAGTCATAACTTTATGAAAATAAGTCTTAATATTTCGAGAATAAAGTCATAACTTTACAAGATAAAAAGTAATTTCCTCCTCCACAAAAGAGGTAATTTCCCCCAGGTCTGTGTGGTTCCTTCTTCGGAATAAACGCAGTTTCTTGCACAATCTTTTCAAGGCCCTGATACTGATGATAATGTGGTGATGATGTGCCAAAAGATTAAGTATTTCGTTATTTGTGAAACTTCTACTAAAGTATGACTTTACAAGATGCTCCACGTTCCTCATTTTCACACAGGCTGCTCTATTTCCCCTCTAAAATAACACGTAAAATTACTACTTTATGAACTTCTGACTTCATTCTCGTAATATTACGACTTCTGTTTACATGTCATGTTTAGTCCGACTCGGTCTGTTGTATTAAGTCTTCATAAAATCCCAGTTTGGAGTTTTGAAGATTACAAATTTATACCTCAATTCCCGTGTTTCAAACTGGGGGTGTGGACTTTGAAATATGTGGGTGTTTACCAAGCAGGGATGGAAACCGTTGGATTTGTAGATCCAGTGCTTTCACACCTGGACTCATACTAAGGACTAAAAGTCAGGATGTATCAGTTTGTTTTTAAATGTCTCTCCCAAGTCCCCCAACGTGATGTAAATGCAATACTACAGCCGTGTTACAGCTTTGCTCGACTCGCCTCAAACTCACTTTTGGTACAAAGTCCCTAGCCGTGTTTCCACTGCGGATAGTGCCCCATCAGTGTAGGCGGGATTCTCATCTGATTGCATTAGCAATGGCGCATTAAACTGCTGTGACATCGTCTTCAACAGGACACTCGCTGAATCATTTCATCGGCAACCAAACAGAGAAACGTCTGCACTTTTTTGTATGTTGTACGCCGTAGTGTACGGTGTAGTTTCGAGAGCTGCCATTTTAAAAAATCTGGGTGCAGTGAATTATAAATTGCAGTCGCTTTTGACAGTAACTTGACTATTTAAAAATGGCGGGATGGTGCAGGATGTCTCGTGTCGCGCTATAGTGACGATTCTCTCTGACCAATCAGTGGTCCGCAGTGTTTTAACGCCACCTTCTAGTATCGGCTCAGCTTGCCTGGAACCTCGACTGAGGTGATACCAAAATGGAGTGGTTCTATTGGTACCATCCATAACTTTTGGTAATGGAAATGCAAAAATAACAATGTGTAATGAACTGAACTGAGCTGGACTGCTTGGTGGCTATGTGCCATAAATTGTTGGAGTATCCCTTTAAAGGTTCTCGGCGACTACTATTAACGTTATGGAGCAATATTTTTATGTGAGTCCCCGTTTTATTTGCTACATTCCAGCCAACGGTTGCACATTATTTAACTGATCTACAGGTGATGGTAACATGTCAGGAAACACACTAATGCACCAACAAAGGCAATGAAGAAGCAGGCTGCGAGCTAGTAAACATGGATGTAGAAAATGCAGAAAACATTTAAGAAAAATCAGCTTTGCAAATGTTTTATGAGGAAGCAAATTTATTCAACATGTTTGTTGGACACAATTTGTTTTTGTGAGTAACACTGAAGAAAACTCCACATTGCACCTTTAAGATCTGAGATACACCATTAAGCTGAAAATTAACAACTGCGTGCATTTGTGTGAATTCTTAATACAGTTATTCATTTACAATCGGTATGTTCAAAGGATTTAATCAGTTTCATCTTCCAGCGTCTCTTCAGTCACCGTCCTCTTCAGTCATCGTCCTCTTCAGTCATCGTCCTCTTCAGATGATGTTTCACTTGATGTAGATTGAAACCTTTGAGCCAGGAGGGGACCTCTTTGACTTCTTGTTGGGTTGCGTTGAGGAACCACTGGGAGACGTTTGTCTCTCTGAAGATCCAAGAACCACTGAGGAGGTCGGTGAAAACCAGATGCACCAACAGGTGATTGTGGAGGAAGCTGACCGGCACCTTGTCCATGCACATAATAAGATCCTCCACTGACTGGATACTGGAGAACGTAATGAGGCATGATGGGCTGGTAGAGGACATGAGGAGGAGGAGGAGGAGGAGGACGTGGAGGAGGAGGAGGAGGAGGAGGAGGAGGAGGAGGAGGAGGAGGAGGAGGAGGAGGAGGCAGCTTCTGTCCTGGTTTATCAACAGAGATGGGAGGTGGAGGAGTGGCGTTCAAAGGATCATCATCAGGAAAAACCTCACATGGAGGTCTCTCATCTCTTGTATCAGCAGCTACAGTTTCTTTCAAAAAAGACCCTGAGAAAATGAAAACAATAAAAATATGATGTAGCATCACTCGCTCAGTTCAACCATGTGAGGATCTCAACTTGTAGTGTGGAGACATTAATTCATGTCAGACCTTGTTTGCCCATTCCTGAAGCTCCTGGTTGATAGTTGGCGAGGTAACGCCTAACAGGAAGAGCTCCTTTGAAGAAAAGACAGATTATTATTATGGAAGCAAAACCGAACCGTATAAAAAACCCAAACCGTTCAATGACGTACAAACCGAACCGTTGCACCACTATTAAATACAGACCTGCTAATTATTTGATGAGGTGCCTGAGACATAGAAGAGGCAATTATCTGAACATAAGCCTACTTGACCATTAATAAGCCTGCCATATTTCATGTGTAAAATAAGTGTTTTGACTTTATACTGTATAATATATAAATATCTTTATAAATTAAATCAGTCTATCTAAATTATTTATATATTTTGGAGTTCAACCACATTAGAAATGGTTGTTTTTCTCCTCCCTAATGTGCAAAACAAACCATGACCCAAAAACTGCAATCCGAACGGTGGGCTTGTTGAACCGTTGCACCACTAATTATTATGTCTATTAATTTCACTATTTCATAGGATTGATAAATGATGGGCCATTACCAGGATTTTAGAAACACTGAGCTCAACATTCATTCAGTTAACTGTTCATTACATAAAATAAATATATTTAAAAAGAATAATAAAATGGAATGAATACACTAACATTACAGTAAGTTAAGTTAAGGAAGATTTAGCAACCCTCCACCAGAATTATATTTCTGACAATATGTAGAGGACATGCATGAAGGTTTTTAACTAGACTAAACAGCCCTGTCAGCATGTGCCACCACAGATGGACACCAAAAATAAAACTCAATTTCTATTCATTGTTTTTGGATTTTGTTTGGACATTTATTTTAATTCAGATTCAGGCAGATTATCTGTCTTTTTTGACTGTTAAGATTTTAATAAATAATAACTAAGGATGCTTTCCAAACTTTGTCTTTGTTTATTGAATATTTAGTCATAGATATTTAATGTTAAAGATACAATTTGAAGACTTGATACCAAGTTTTCAGAGGCTTTAAATGTTCAGTCATATTCTCTGTAGATTTTTATTTTCCAAGTATGAGGCTCTAAATGCTACACCAAAGCCCTCTGCGGTGCAAGAAATAAAATTATAGTGGGGAAATAGTTAATGCTTTCTTATTTTCTTAAAAGTCCGAATCTGACTCATCAGAGTCAATATATTTAGTGTGAAAATCCTGGAATCAGCCTACAAAATATGTATAATTTATATTCCCTCATATATACATATGTATTATATATATATATTATATAACATATTACATATATATTACCCCAAATTTCTGGAAAAGAGTAATAAAGTCAGGTAAATAGTAAAGTAAAGTAACTTTTAATTATAGAGCCCAAAATCACAAAATTGCTTCAACTGGCAATTTACAATCTACCATCTATCCGAGGACATGACCTCAGAGGTAAAGTCATTAAAACATCTCTGTCTTCTGTCCAATATGTTATTCTAAATAATGTGTTAAAGATCAACGGCTGAAACGAGTCTTACCTGAGTTTTGTATCTGTGAGCACAGAAGGAGAATCAGAGCTGCGGTCGTCATTATCAGGTCCATCGCTGACAGAAAGTGTCTCCTGAAGACCCTCCGAGAAGCTTTTTAAAATGAGGGGTGACTCCTTATTTGTTTTATTAATTCATTTGTGTTATGACTCAGGTGTTGTATCACATTGTGTCTACACTGTAATTATCATCTATATACTGCATTACATCGCTTTATCAACAGAATCATAATTACTTTAATTACTGAGTGAATCAGCTTGTCTGTATTTTTCTTAAGTGAATTACTGAGTGAATCAGCTTGTCTGTATTTTTCTTAAGTGTGGAGAAACAAGGTGAACTGAGGAACCGTCTAAGCTCAGCTCATGACCTCACTTAGATCATATACATATTTTTTCCATTTAATTTATTAATCTATAAAAACATAGAAATTAGAGTGCTCCAACACTGATTACATTGATCAATAATATTTTGACACAGGGCCTCTCTACACAGCAGTTCACTGCCTTATCAACAGCTGTACTTTAACTTGAGTATTTCCATTCTATGCTACTTCATGCTTCTACTCCATTACTCCACTGCATTTATTTGACTTTTATAGTTACAGTTACTTTTTACATAAAACAACATATGATATGCTTATATGCCATGATATGATAGAGTAGCCTACTACAGGGGTTCCCAAACTTTTCCATGCCAAGCCCCCCCAAATAGCATTAACAATACTATGGCAAATATTAAAATAAATAAATAAATAAAACTTGGCATAGCAAATAAGATTCCAAAATGTTAGATATGGTTATAAATTATATTTATATTATTATTATTATTAATAATAATCATCATCATCATCATCATATTTTAATTTATTTTTTAATATTTGTTTCACATTGATAAACCACAACCTTGAAATGCTCTTACATGTATTTCTTAGTGAAAAAAGTAAAAACACTATCATATGATATTCTATAATAACATACCATTGTAAACAGAGACATTCTGCATAAAGAGTACTTTTACTTTTGATACTTTAAGCACATGTTGCTGAAAATACTTTTGTACTTTTACTCACAGTAAGTAATATTTCGGATTCAGGACTTTTACTTGTAATGGAGTATTTTTGACTGTGGTATTTTTATTTTTACTGCAGTAAAGGATCTTCTTCTACCCACCACTGCCTCATAAAGGACCTCAAATTTTAAATTAAAGTAAAACATTACATACATACAACATTAAAATCTCCCTCTTACAGCACTACATGTTAATGCATCAGTAATAATATTCTAAATCTAAAATACATACTAAAATAGCACTGGGAGGCTACTTTTCTTTTTCATAATTAAAGGTACTGTTTGTAAGAATCAGAAATGATTGTTAACAGCGCCACCTGTGGCCGTTAAGTCAACGAAAGTCAGCATTATTTCTTCCTTAATTGCTTTGTATTATCTCTCTCACAGGGATGAACTGGATGAAATTGGTCTTTGTATTAGTACAGGGGTCAGCAACCTGAGGCTCCTCTCCAGTGGCTCCCTGTGGATTTAAAAAAATAAAATTAGTGGAAATGAATAACTGTTTTTTTTGTTTACATTTTCATTTTTATTTATCATTGTTGTAGGTCTATGGTACGATGGTACGACGGAGTATTAGAGCCACATTGAGGAAAAAAAAATAAATCTGAGATTTCGAGAATGAAGTAATAATATTATGAGAATAAAGTCATAGGTTTATGAGAATAAAGTCATAACATTATAAAGTAATAATTTTTCTCGTAAAGTTATGACTATTAAGTTATATTACGACTTTGTTTTTGTAAAGTTCTGACTATTTTCTCGTAATATTACGACTTTGTTTTCGCAAAGTTAGGACTATTTTCTCGTAATATTACGACTTTTTTTCTAATAAAGTTATGACTTTATTCTTGTAATATTATGACTTTAGTCCATAAATTTCAGATGTCTTTTCCCTCAATGTGACCCTAACACTCCGTAGTACATTTGCACTTTGTCCCTCACTGCATTAGTCTTATATACTATATACTTAGACTATAAACTGTGTTACCTTCATCACAATGATCAAATGTTTTTGTTGCTCCAAACAGATAATAATTTTTTAGGTTGCTGACCCCTGTATTAATAAACAATATTTCT
>CAKAOI010052132.1:121799-137720 GCA_916701655.1 Sebastiscus albofasciatus | reverse complement strand
CACACACACACACACACACACACACACACACACACATGCAAGATTATATATTAACATTATATATTATTATTAGGCAGAACAGCCAGGCATGATGTTACATTTTTTTAACTGTTTTTATTTCACTTCTCAAGATACAGAGAGTATGATGCTGTCAGACAACCTTAAAGTTACTCACTCTTGGATGAAGCGTCCGGCGTCATCTCAGCCTCCTCTTTAAAGACAAACATCAAAATACTTGACCAGCAAATTATGACAACCAGCTGCACTGATCTGTAAACTGCTTCTTCTTCTCTGGTTCTGACAATCTGAATGCGACAGCAGAACTCTTTCCACAACTTATTATCTCTCACACCTCTTCATTTTGCTATCTGTCTAACACACTCAAGACAGTTTCCTGTCTTGAGTGTAGTAACACAAAGAGGACATTTGCTGCAGAATATTACTAAGTACTAAGAAGACTCTGGAAGATATTAGCATGTTTTACTCAGACTGCTGAAGCCTCATATTAGCTCCATTAGACAAACTTCAGATTATATTGTTGAAGAAGGACTGTGGATTTTGTCCCCCAACACTTAATATGAAATTACATTAGAAAAGCTTCTTTTAATGGTCATGTGATCAGGAGGAACCTGTTTCAATGTACATATGGGCATGTGAGTATTGTTTGTAGACAGGACATCCTTTAAGTGTGACAAAACAATTATATATTTTATGGTTTTTATACTTTATTGTTGTCTCTGTGCCTTTTATTTCACTCACTTTGAAAGTTTTGCTTTGAAAATTGTTAGCATGGATGTAAAACCAAGAATTATGATTCACAAGATATGTTATTCATTTATTATTTTTAGAGATACAACATCTGAGACAATGAAAACAACATCCACATTTACAACCATTTGGTCTCTGTTGGCAGATTTCAATGCACAAATAGGACTTCCTCAAATTGCCATTGCAGTATAGGCTATTGTATTTGATGAGATCATAGAAGGCCAGTTGTTGGCTGATATACAGTATACTCAAAAAGAACAAGTTGTTTTACACCATATCAGGAAAACCAAGCTGTACTACTTTTTTTAGAGACATTATAAAACAAATAGTTGTTGGTGTGAGACCACCAATCTCTGATGGAGGAATTAAATACAGCTAATATTGCTAAGCTAATTATTTTTTCACCCAAAACTCTACACTAAGTTATGAACCCATTCACATGAAATATGTGGGAGTTAGTCAAAGGCAACATAGCAGAAATGACTTGAACATAATAAACAAACTCCTTCAGCTGCTCCTTCATATAAAGTTACAGTGGTCGCCCTCTAAAAATATAAAAATAATAAAAATGCCGGTGGGCGCCCCTCCTTATTTTCTGCATTGAGGTAACAAATGAACAAATAAAGAAAGAAAGAAATATACTTTTCACCCTTGTAACTGTCGTTGTAGTGAAACTGACTAAACACTTTTAAATCAGGGACCAAATGTTTATTTATATTAAAATAGATACACTTATTTATGAAAATAAAAATGATTGATTTTTGTCTTAAAAGCATTGTGATGTCTGAAGGGAGGAGGATCCAAATCTGAATTTTGCCTAGGGCACCAAAAGGGCTTGAGCCGGCCCTGAATCAGGTTGTTGTAACTGGTCTCTTTCTTTATTCAGGTTGTTGTAACTGGTCTCTTTCTTTATTCAGGTTGTTGTAACTGGTCTCTTTCTTTAGTCAGGTTGTTGTAACTGGTCTGTAACTGGTCTCTTTCTTTATTCAGGTTGTTGTAACTGGTCTCTTTCTTTAGTCAGGTTGTTGTAACTGGTCTCTTTCTTTAGTCAGGTTGTTGTAACTGGTCTCTTTCTTTAGTCAGGTTGTTGTAACTGGTCTCTTTCTTTAGTCAGGTTGTTGTAGCTGGTCTGTAACTGGTCTCTTTCTTTAGTCAGGTTGTTGTAGCTGGTCTGTAACTGGTCTCTTTCTTTAATGGTAAATGGACTTGCATTTATATAGTGCTTTTCTAGTCTTCCGACCACTCAAAGCGCTTTACAGTACATGTGAGCATTCACCCATTCACACACACATTCATACACTGATGGCAGAGGCTCAAGGACACAACGACATGTAACCCAGAGGATCGAACCACCGACCTTCCGATTGGTGGACAATCTGCTCTACCCTCTACCCAGCCGCAGGTTGATGTAACTGGTCTGTAACTGGTCTCTTTCTTTAGTCAGGTTGTTGTTACTGGTCCATAACTGGTCTCTTTCTTTAATCAGGTTGTTGTTACTGGTCCGTAACTGGTCTCTTTCTTTAGTCAGGTTGTTGTAACTGGTCTGTAACTGGTCTCTTTCTTTAGTCAGGTTGTTGTAACTGGTCTGTAACTGGTCTCTTTCTTTAATCAGGTTGTTGTAACTGGTCTGTAACTGGTCTCTTTCTTTAATCAGGTTGTTGTAACTGGTCTGTAACTGGTCTCTTTCTTTAGTCAGGTTGTTGTAACTGGTCTGTAACTGGTCTCTTTCTTCAGCTAGGTTGTGTGACAGGACCATCTCCACTTCCCGCTCAGAGTTGCTGCTGGTAACTGTGTTTGACAAACAAATAAAGAAACACTGTCAACCAGTATTATCATCTTAGGGCTTCATCAACATGCTAACAGAGTACTCACATAGGCAAACCAAAGTTATGAGTCCAATCAGGAGGAGAAGACACAGCAGACCCAGACACACTGCAGCAGCTCTGCAGGAACTCTTCTTCACATCTTCAGCACCTGAAGGTTACATGTAATGTTGTGCTTGTTTATATTTCAATGTCAAAGTAACTAAAGTCAAGTCATCCTTTGTATTGTCGCTTCTCATAATACAACACACTGAAATTCAAAGGGGGGCTTATTGTTACCACAAGTAGGGGTGTGTGTGTGGGGGGGCCCTATATGTAATTCATTAAAGAACTGTTGGTATTAATAGTCCCTTGCTGTTTGACTCGCTCCACATTATTGTTTCTCAAATTCTGAAACTTGTGTTTGGTCGATTTTTTCTCTGTTGTTACAATGCTAATTGGCATTGTATTTACATCATTGGAAAGTCTGTTTATTTACCTTTACAATGATGTCCAACTTGTAAGGATCATGCATATGTGGGATGAGCAGCACAGCTGATTATGTCGGTAGCGCCCAAGAAAAATTTGCCAAAATGCTCTACCAATGGTAAACAGTGTATTCTCCTGTTGGTATTGACTCTTGTTTTGAGTTTTTTGGTGGATTGGATGATTGAACTCTCTATCAGTAACAAGGAACAAACGAGACAAACAATTAGCATTGTAACAACAGAGAAATAATCGACCAAACACAAGTTTCCGAACTTTTTTTCCCAGTTTATATAGTCGTTTTATGTGTAAAAAATGTGTAATGTGTTTATTACCTGAGAGAGCAGGTCCAGTTCTTTTTAACTCCACTGACACATTTTCATAAATATCTTCTGAACTTTTGGTCTCGCTTTTCCTGTGGCTGGGATTAGCTGATGGTCTCTCTACATTAACATAGATATCCAGTTCATCCATGATGTTCAGCTGAACCAACGGTGCCGTTTGGTCCTGTGGTGCCTGAAGCCATCAAAGTCTGCCGAGTGTGCTCTTGAAATTCATCAAGTACAGAGTAACTCTAACTTCTAAAAGAGGAAGTTTCTTTCTATATGTTTCTCACATCATCAGGAAACTGACGGTGGTGTGAAATAGTTTAGGCGACCACTTTTACCTATTTGGCCTATTAGTTGCAGCTGCATGATGGTGCTTTCCATTTTGGTTTGTGCAAAGTCTCTTAAATGTCACACCTAAAACATCCACTTTTTTTTATATCATCATTTTTTTTTTTTTATTAAAAAACAAAACACTGTAACTCGCACACCTTGTTAATGTATATAGTGGGTGATTCTATGTTTATAATTTAGATTTTTTATGCTAGTTGTAGTAGTCAGGTATATTTATAGTGTATTCCAATATTCTTTATATTGTGTATTCTATGGATATATTTCTTTAGTGTTGATATGTACATTTTATGTTCCTTTGCATTGCCTGGATAACCTACGGCAGTAACACAATAATTTTCCAATTTGGGATTAATAAAGTACATCTATCTATCTATCTATCTATCTATCTATCTATCTATCTATCTATCTATCTATCTATCTATCTATCTATCTATCTATTCTGTAATAGCTTATTGATTAATTTGAGTCACATCTTCAGCACAAGAGGCTGCATTATGCCACACAATCATCTCACTCATATTAAAAGACAAAATATTTATTATTATATGTGGACAGTAAATATGTTGGTAAATTAATTAGCATTAACATGTAAATCTAGCTCAATTGTTATTATCACCCTCATAAAGACATGGATAAGGCTTTGTATTGCTTTCACTTTTGTACATACAAATAAGCCAGTATAATTATTTAGTCAAATATTGCTTTACAGCAGCACCTCCATAAAATAATATATGCATATACTGTAATTAAAGAGGATCTATTATGCTTTTGTGCCTTTTCCCTTTCCTTTAGTGTGCTATATTGTTTTATGTGCATGTAAAAGGTCTGCAAAGTTACAAAGCCCAAAGTCCACGCCAAAGGGAGTTACTCCCCCCCACAGAAACACTGCTCCTGAACTGCCTGAAACACCTTGTTGAAGTCCCGCCTTTTCTTCTGTAATGTGATGATGTCACCAAGTAACACATTTGTATAATACCTGCCTAGCTGCTAGTTTGGCATGTCCTCAAACAAAACTAGCTAGTTAAACATGTTCTAGTAGAAACCCAAAATACAAGCATGCACCGAAAAAAAAAAAAGCATAATAGTTGTCATGGTATGGCACTGTATCCAGATGCCTTCAGACTTTTTATAGACCGGACTGAGTTGTTTTCTCTGATTTTCCTCCTGTGTTCCTGTACTGTCTTTCCCTCCTTTGCCCATCTACACACCTCCTCTGAATCAGCCTCGTTAGTTCTTCCCAACCAATCAGCTCCTTTCTTGTTCACAGTGTTTTTCCTCTGCCAATCAGCTTCCTGCCCATCCCTCGGCCTAGTCACCTCATTTCCTTCACCTGAGCTTCTCCGCCCATCTCTCCACCTGCACTTCATCCTCTCATCAGATCAGTTTGTATATAAATCCTGGTTTTCTGTTCAGTCTTTGTTGGAGTTTCTGTTCTGCCTTGCCTGCATTGGAAATTTAATTAGAGTTATTTTCTCCAAGTTCCTGTTGTCTGATCCTGTTGTGATCTCCTGCATTTGGGTCCACCTGCTCCACTCTCCCTGACAATAGTTCCTCTTTAAAGGGGCCCTGTTGGGTTTTTGCA
This sequence comes from Sebastiscus albofasciatus, assembly GCA_916701655.1. Classification (NCBI taxonomy): domain Eukaryota; kingdom Metazoa; phylum Chordata; class Actinopteri; order Perciformes; family Sebastidae; genus Sebastiscus; species Sebastiscus albofasciatus. The sequence continues at coordinate 132,402 of CAKAOI010052132.1, read as the reverse complement.
AAATACACTTTTTAATCTGAAATTAGTTCTGAATGCAAAGCAGACTAAACATATGTTATTCTCTAGAGCCAGAGACATTGTGAACAACAGTTTACCACTCTCGCATACAATCATAGTGCTACTGTATTTTTTATAGACACCAGTGCTGTAAATACTCACACTGGCCGCTTCAGCTCACAGCCATAGTGATGTATTGCTGGCAAATGAACTCCAAATAACCTCGCAGCTGCGTGGACAAGGCTGCCACTGAAGGGGCCCTAAACAGGGAATCTGTCTCTGACATAATGGATGTAGTAGGATATTTTGACAGAGACCAGTAAAAGATTTTGATTTCTTCAGTAAGCAGTCGTTTAATAAGCGGGATAATGTTCAGCTAGCAGGTCATTGTTATGAAAGAATCCCCTTCAGGGCGATGAGACACTCCGCTCCGCGTCAGGGTGCTGCATCATCCTGTCAGGGATTCTTTCACAACGATGACCGGCTCGCTGTACATTATCCCTTATTTATTGTACTCTCGACATCATTGTAAATGAGGGCATGCCCTAAGTGATTCTTTAAGATTTAAATAAATGTTGAATGAATGAATGAATTTGTGCATTCAGATCAAACATGAAGTGATTTTCATCTTTTCAGGGTTTTATAAGCTGAGTTATGAAGCTATCATCTTTTCACAGATCCAGAAGTTTTGGTCTCCACATTGTATATCATTCCAGCTGTTATCCAGATCATGGAACTTTATTTCAACACAGTCTTCATTTCTGTCTTCAAACCCGTTTGGCTCCCCAGGACCCCAGTAGCTGAAACCAAAAAATAATCTTTTACAACCCAAGAAGCATCTGATGGACAGCGACATGCTGGAATGTGACCAGGTTTAAGTTACACAATAAAAATGTTCCCTGTGATTCATTACAAATTGATTTATCAATAACATTAAAATTAAAAAAAAAAGCTTTTAGTTTCAGCATTAATGTAATTTGAATAAAAGACTGAACCTTTTGGTGAGCGGAGTGCCATCCACCCATTTCCACGTCCCTTCAAACATCAGTCCGATCCATGTCTGCTTGTGGAATTTTCTTGTGAAATCCTTGTTTGCAGAGAAAAACAGTTCATTACTAATCAATAGAAATGGAGGTGATTTAAATCCACGGCCAAACATTCATTACATGTTTCACTCTCTCTTATTATTGTCTCTCTTAACCTCCAAGTCACACTCATTCACACATTAACACCTGCTCTTCTTTGCTGTTGATGATCACCAGGTCTGCACCTCTCAGCAGACAGTCAGCTCTGCTCTCTTGCCAGGACTTCCTGACAGAAGAAATGTAATAGAGGCTAGGACGGAAATACACCCAGCCTTGTTGGAAATAATGATCTGTTTTGGATAACAACAAAGAGAAACCTTAATATCTCAGAAATTAACATATGTGATTATGAGAAATTGAACATTTTTGAAAAGTGATTTTGAATTGATTAAAGGGACTGTTTGTAAGAATCAGAAATCGCTTGTTAACAGCGACACCTGTGGCCGTTAAGTCAACACAAATCACCGTCCTGTTGCTCGCGTGCGCGCATGTGCTCGCTCTACATAGACATGAACGAGCATCGCTCAAAACAGTGATGCGACACACGTCAGCTATCATTCTATATTTCACCTGCTTGGCAGTAATGTTAGCTGACCAGACGAAGGTCTCTCCATGAATCAATGCTGATCCTAGTGTTGGCTTTTCCTGCCTCAGCCTCCCGACCGTGGTCGGAGGGAACAGGGGAGACACCGGAGTTTTGGTCCAAGACGATAACATTTCTCACTGCGGAGCCCGTCACTTCACAAGACACAGGAAGCCTCTGTTGGTCTGGAGGAGCTGCAGCATTTATTTCTGCACAAACGTCCACTGTACATTCACTAGATATTCTCAGAGCTAAACTAACTCTTATGCAGTGTGTAGTGTGCGCTCATGCACGTGAGGTGAAGCGAGCTGAGTGAAGGCAGGCAGGCAGGCAGAGAAGCAGAGACTCCGGCCCTGGAGACCAAAGCTATGGTCTCCCCCGCATCCTCCGACCGCGGCCAACACTGTTTACAAGACAGGCGTCACTAGATAGAACCAAGAGGTTTTGGAGTCTTGTCTGAACAGCGTAGCCACACGCGAGCGCGCATGGGACACCGACCCGGATTGATTTATACGTGTAAGAAATTACAAACAGTCCCTTTAAAACTAAATGCAAAGTATGCATTATAAAGCTCAAAGTAAAAAAGAACATGATGAAAAAAGGTTGGTGAATTACAGATAACAGAGCAGTAGAGTTTCCTTTAACCCCGCCTGCTAGCGGGGGACGTCTTACCCCTACTCCACTATATCTTTACATAGCAAATAACTGCTATAATAATGCCCTGTATATCGTATAGAGAACCTTTAAAGGCAGAATTTAAAGTTTAAAAATGATTTGAATCAGACTTTTTGCAAAAACAAACAACTAGCTTAAATCTGATTGGCCAGGTGGCCACATGATTTAATAATTATATGCTAAAATAGCATATAATGGTTGAAATAGGAACCTTAGGCTTGAGAAGCGGCTGCTCTTCATCGGAGGTGAAAAACCAAAACTAATAGAAGACACTTCTGATCAGACACAAATCTCACCATCGTGTGACTTATTGTCTACACAAATGTAACCTGGTAGCTGATGTCATGATTCAGGGAGTTTTTAAAGAAATTTCAAAGAAGTTATTTGCTAATTATTATCTATTTATCAGCAAACATGGAAATAAAGTATATCAATTAACTTTGTATTCTTTTCCTGGAAATGTATAAAATAAATTACCAACTATTGGGGAAATAGCTGAATATAATTGTTAAATAATGTTTATAATAAGGTAATTTTCGATCAATTTTTAGGTAAATATTGGGGTAATTTGACAGTAATTCCAAAGAAATTTTAAATAGGTTACTTGTTAATTATCACCTAATTACCATGAAATTTGCAGACCAAAGTCTGAATAAAACATGTTTAATAAAATCCTATAGTGTCTTCCCAAAAACAAAACCCCAGTATAACTGTAAAGTCTTATTTACAACAGTGGATCATCGTATCAGTCCGTTTGGCACTGGTTTATTGTGGAGTTCATCTGATAAACTATATATAGTTTGGCCCAAGATTGCGCTGAATGTCTCTTTGGATGCACGCTCTCATTATTGGTTTTTGGTATGACGAGTTTCATCCTCATACTGACCAAAGTTAATCAGTTCTTCGTTCAGCTCGTCAGTCAGGCTTGTGCAGCTGGCCTCTATATCTGGTGTCTTACTGTCTGAAAGAGAAGAACACTACATTGAGAATTCATGTGTCAAGAATACTGGACTAAGTTTACAGGCTGAAAGTTGTGTCTTGGGTTTGCAGTTTTTCTGATTCGCTTTTGCTAATTTTTTTGAAATAGTCTTAACTTTCTTTAAACTTTAAGTACAATTGTCACGACTGTTTGACGGGACATCACAACTCTGTTGCACGTCTGCAAAAAGTAGTAACTCATCCAAAACACTTCATTCATGCTTCAAAACCTCGTTATTGTGTCAGTAAATTGACCACCAACATGAAAAGTTGTTTTGTTATTGTGTGAGCCATACTGGTCAAAAATGTTAAGGTGTTTTTTCACCATGGCAGTCAACTGGAAATGTTTCTAATATACAAGTCTGTGTTTTGTTCTTCTTTTTTGTTGACACTGACTGCTTATTGTTATACACAAGAATGTAAGTTTTGTCTCGCTGAATGCTGTTGTATGTAACAAAATAATTCTCATTCAAGAATTGAGCCCAAAGCGAATGAGAAAAACTGTAATAAGGGCAAAAATATGATGCATGAACTAAATGGAAAGTCCCCCCCTCTTCATTCTGAATCTGAAAGTAATAAGTTCACTTTGTTGTGATGTTACGATTGTGTTGTGATTCTAAACTTCCCTAAACTTGTGTAACTGAACTTTACTGAACTGCATGGAAACTGTGATGGAGCCTGAAAGCACAAACACAGAATTATAATGAGGCGTTGCTATGTTATCATTGATCGAGTGAGCTAAACACTAATAACATTATTAGGGCTGTCAAAGTAAAAGCGATAATAATGTGTTAACGCAAATTAGTTTTAACGCCACAAATTTCTTTAACACATTAACGCAACTTGCGATTTTCTAGGTTGTAGCGGGCTCAGTTTTAAAGCTAGAGTGAAGATACTGGCATAATATGAAACTAGAAAACCTGTTGAATTCATTGATAACAAACATGTCGGTGGTTAACCAAAAGGTTAAATAACGCTTCAAATTTAAGCTAAATTTTGGTGAGAAAAACTGGCATGGCCATTTTCAAAGGGGTCCCTTAATCTCTGACCTCCAGATATGTGAATGAAAATGGGTTCTATGCGTACCCACGAGTCTCCCCTTTACAGACATGCCCACTTTATGATAATCACATGCAGTTTGGGGCAAGTCACAGTCAAGTCAGCACACTGACACACTGACAGTTGTTGTTGCCTGTTGCCTGTTATCATTTGAGCATATTTTTTAAGCTAAATGCAGTACCTGTGAGGGTTTCTGGACAATATTTGTCATTGTTTTGTGTTGTTAACTGATTTCCAATAATAAATACATAGATACATTTGAATAAAGCAGCATATTTGCCCACTTCCATGTTAATAAGAGTATTTAAATACTTGACAAATCTCCCTTTAAGGTACATTTTGAACAGATAAAAAATGTGCAATCAATTTGCAATTAATCTCGATTAACTATGGACGATCAAGCGATTAATCACAATTAAATATTTTGATCAATTGACATCCCATTAATTTCTGGTCTTATGATAATAGAGCATTTAAAAGTCTAGGAGCTACAGCAGACACAGTTTGACTCACAGAGAGTGAGACGTAGGGTAATGTTGAGAGCAGCTTGTAGGACACACAGGAGTCCGAAGCTCACAGCAACCAGACGTATGATATTTCTCCCTGTGACGAGAAATCAGGCAGACATGCACACAAAACAAGATAACAAGAGATTACAGAGTTATCTGGATAATTTTGCTCTTGACCAAGAAGTCAGAAGTTAGGCAGCTCTGTGAACCATCATGTACTTGGAAGTCAATTAAACAAACAAGAACTATAGCTGTAAAATGGTCTTCAGTGTAAAATGTCAATGGACTGACATCACATAAAAGCAGATCAATCATATTTTTATACATTTTCACACAAAAAAGATGGAGGAATGAGTTCTTCCTCAGTTTTTCTACACTGAAATTTTCTTAAAATTCTGAATTATACATTTTAAATTTATTAATTTTCTATCCATATTGCCTTCATGGTTGAATGTTAAACTGAAGGTTTTCTGTCTCACCAGACACCGCAGCAGTCCTCCCCAGGGCGTTGCTCCTGGCTGATCTATCAGGTAGATTTACGTAGTCCATAGTGATCTCAGATTGTGCCATGTTTTCACCACTGACTGGAGAGTGACAATAATGGTGATGGAGAATGTGTTTTTATCAGTGTGAAACAGATGTGTGATCCACTTCTTCTTTTACATGCTATCTATAAACAACAACGCAACACATTTTTGTTCTTCCTCATTTTTCCTTGATCTTTGACTGCTGCTCCAGCTACAACTTGGTTTCCTGCAAAGTGGAAAATCTTAAAGGTCCAGTGTGTAGGATCCGGTGGTATCTTGCAGTGAGGTGAGGGGATTGCAACCAAGTGAAGCCTCTTCCGTGTGCCAAGCGTGTTGGAGAGCTACGGTGGTTGACGCGAAAACATGAATGTCCCTCTCTGGAGCCATCTGGAGCAGAGCCAGTGCGTAGAGAGAGTGTGTTCGTGGGAAGTGAGTGGTGAAGCAAGAGATAGAGAGCGGCGGCGACGGGAGTGAGTAACGTTATCGTCTCCGGCCAAAGCAGGAAAAGTTAAGAGAGTTTGGTTTGTCCTTTCTGGGCTACTGTAGAAACATGACGCTGCAACATGGAGGACTCCGTGAAGAGGACCCGCTCCCTGTAGATATCAACAGCTCATTCTAAGGCAGGAGTCTGCAACCTGCGGCTCCGGAGCCAAACGTGGCTCTTTAGCCCCTCTCCAGTGGCTCCCTGTGGATTTTTAAAAAAAATAGTGGAAATGAATAACTGTTTTTTGTTTACATTTTCATTTTTATTCATCATAGTTGTAGGTCTATGGTACGACGGTACGACGGAGTATTAGGGCCACATTGAGGAAAAAAAATAAATCGGATATTACGAGAATGAAGTCATAGGTTTACGGGAAAAAAGTCGTAGTATTATGAAAATAAAGTCTGTTAAGTTGTGACTTTATTCTCGTAATATTACTACTTTATTCTGGAAATCTCAGATTTGTTTCCCTCAATGTGGTCCTAATACTCCGTAGTACATTTGTACTTTGTCCCTCAGTGCATTAGACTTATATACTATATACTTAGACTCTAAATTGTGTTTCCTTCATCACAATGCTCAAATGTTTGGGGCTCCAGACAGATTTTTCTTTTTTCTTTTTTTGCCTAAAATGGCTCTTTTGATAGTAAAGGTTGCTGACCCCTGCTCTAAGGTAACAAAAACACAACGATTCTTATTTTCAGGTGAGAACGTGTTATTATCGTGTTAACTTTGACAGTCCTAATTTAAAAACAAATCTGGCACAGTGTGAAGCCTAAACCTTCCATTATTAAAATCACCAGCAATAGATCATACAAGAGATATTAAGGACACGTGAATTAATTAAAATGACTGATAAAACATCGCATTAGTCATTAAATGGAAACACATTACACATGTTTGTGTTAAAACATCTCACAGCAGAAGAGAGGATATCTATCGGCTCTGTGAATATTCTGATATTCTGTTCTAAAATCTAAAATCTGCCAATATTGGACAGTGAAGTATACTGTAATAACACATATTGCTTATTTAGATGTGACATCTGGCCACCTGTGACCCATTTAGATGAAAATAAAAGGGAGTTTTCTTTCCGTTGTCATGCAGCCACGAGACAACAGAGCACAACATATGTTGTAACACAAAATGTTGTCATTGGTAGAGCTCGAGGTGACAAAACATAAATTTCCAACATTGCTGCCAAATCCGGGACCGAAAGCAGAAGTGCCAACAAAGTAAAATGACTCATTCAAATGGTCATTTCAGATGATGGATATCAGAGTTATGAAGCTTTTTTCGTCAGGTTGTTTGTCTCTTGAACCAACCGGTGCTTTTGCTTCACTCCATCTTCTCCTGCCGTCGTCTTAAATTATAACAAAGATTTGTAATTTGGGAGAAAAAGGAAGAGGAAGAGGAAGTTCTACAAACAAATTTTCAGAGTTTGATGTCAACACATTGCTAAAGGAAGTGAAATCATAACAAGCATACGAAACCTCGATACCCAACTTTTATCCATCGACAAAGACAAAAATAGTATATTCACTCTCTGGGTACGGGAACATGTAGTACCAACAGCAGTTTAACCGATGTGCATATCTTCATCTAAACTGTTATACTGTAGCTTTATCTGGGACAAGATGCATGTAAACTACACATAAACAGGAAAAACACCATTTTATACACATACACTTATATTTTTTTTAAAGAGACGGGAGATGTTATATGATAAAATGCAACGATCATTTCGGTGTGCTCAATTTTATTCATTGTTTTTACATACGGAAACATTTTATTCCTAGTTTTGATATTTCGAAATCTGATGTAAAAAAAGAAAGAAAAAAAGAAGGTTTACACATATTTCCAGGACTGGCTCTAGCCTTTTTGGTGCTCTAAGCAAAATGTATCAATTTATCAAATATTTTGAATTATACAATTATAAATTCAATTTCAGTCGTTCAAGTGAAACGGATTTTAGTTTGAGAAATTGTATTTCCACAGAATTATTTCTTCCTCAATTTGACTTCTTCTCATTAGCTCACTCTTGGGGTAGACACAAACCAGAAGAGGGAACACACAGTTCACTGATGTGCAGAGTTGGTACTGAACCAGTTTCCTGTGTAGTGTATATGACTGATGAGATATTTCACATAGTTCATTTGGTGATGTGCAATTTTATATTTTCTCTGTCTTCATATCCTTATACATCTCTGGCTAATGCCTGCTTAATTTCATATTTAAAATATGTAATTTTAAACTATTTTAATACAAAAATACATGAAAGTCAAACTAAACATCCTAACCTGCCCTATAGATGCAGGCACCTTCTCCCATCACACATATGATTATTACTGATTATACTGTTATTTTGATTCACCATTATTTTGACACATAAACATAAAAAAAAAACATGGACAACAATAATAAAGAGGATTGTTTACATTTCTATTGACCCTTTCAGTACTTTCAATACCCTTTCATACTTTTCCCTTATGTGCATGAAGATTACTCTTAAGGTAATTTCAATAAATGATGTATTTTAGACTATAACTACAAAGGTAAAATGAAAATGAAGAAAGGGCATTTATTAAATATTTTGAATTATATAATTATAAATAGCTTTCAGTCGTTCAAGTGAAACAGATTTTAATGTGAGAAATTGTATTTCCACAGAATTGTTTCTTCCTCAATTTGACCTCTTCTAAACCTTTTAATTGTGTAATAATGGGTATATTAGCTCACAAACCAGAAGGGGGAACACACAGTTCACTGATCAGACTCCTCTGAACTCACCAAATATTAAGGCAACCAGGAGGATGCAGCAAATAGAGATGGCAGATTATGTTAATGAGCAACCAAGACGTGAGCGGAAACGCAGACGGGATACAACTCAAACAGGTAATAACACACTTCATTTTACTGTATATGTACTGTTAAACAACACAGGTTGAATTGTACGTTTTTTTTAGTCGCACAACCCTACAAATGTCATTTATAGCCTACTCTATCTGCAAAACGTTCACTGACAACGCGTGTTAACAACAATACCCGCCCATTGCAATACAAGGGTTATGTTTAAGAACTCAGACTTAAGGTTAGGTAAAGATTGTGGTCTTGGTTAAATATTGGAAAAATCAATGTTGACTTCACTTGTATGTTTACTGTTCAATATTTAACCAAAACCACAATCTTTGTTTAACCTTAACCAATCTGTTTTTATCTCTAAGTCCTGCGATGTACATCAAAGTAAGGAAGCAGTGATTCCATCTCATGGGACCTTTAAAGGAACTGTTTGTAACATTTTACAGGTATAAATCTACCGGGTCGGGATCCCTTGCGCGCTCGCAAATGCAAATGCGCTCGCAAATGCAAATGCACGCTCGCAAATGCGCGCTCGTGTGTGAGTCTCTCCTCCTCTGCCTTTAGCTCTGAGAATATGTAGTGAATGTACAGTGGACGTTTGTGCAGAAATAACTGCTGCAGCTCCTCCAGACCAACAGAGGTTTTCCGTGTCTTGTGAAGTGACGGGGCTCCGCAGCGAGAAACGTTATCGTCTCCGACTGGGTGCCGGTGTCTCCCTGCGGGCGCAGTCGGGAGGCGATAAGGTTTTCTCTTCCTGCGTCAGCCCCGGCACCGACCCGCTTTTCCTGCTTCAGCCCCAGAGGCTGAAGCAGGAAAAGCCAACACTAGGATCAGCATTGATTCATGGAGAGACCTTGGTCTGGTCAGCTAACATTACTGCCAAGCAGGTGAAATATAGAGTGATGTTGTGGTTTTAGCTGACGTGTGTCGCCTCACTGTTTTGAGCGATGGCCAAAGCTTAAAAAATAAGACCCAAGTTGTAATAAAATGTAAATCCATTATGGCAACCATTAGCATGCTAATGATTGTTGGTTAGTTTGGTTACTTGATGAATTTTATCAACTAAAAGTTTAAAATGCTACAGAGCATAAGAATAATTTATGATACGTCAACAATACACAGCAGCCTCACATGGCTGCTACCATGGTTATATAGACTTTTTCTATTGTTTGTCTATGTGTATTGATTTTGCAGAGAAAAGACTCTGTCACCTGCTTTTTCTCGGCTTTGGCGTGCTGTTTATCATACAAGCCATTCTCAATATTTCTCTACGCCTTACATGTGAGTATGGTTTCTTGTTATTGTGCAACTTAAAATGTGCTAAGACAGTGTTGCATTCACAGCACCACAATATTGCAGATACACACGCTGAGTGGTGTAATTTTACATGTTGCTGTCAAACAACACCTGAACAAAATGTTCTTTTTTACATGTCAGTGTACTCAAGCAAGGACTCAACCTACTCCAACTGCAGCGCAACTGATTTCAGCGACCAAAACCAGGTGAAGGAGGAGGACAATGATTGTGAGAGAAAGAAGTCTGGCAAGTACAACAGATGTCAAGAAAGAGTCAACGCCTTGACCAGAGATAACAGCCTGCTTGAAAACGGAATCACTGAACTCACCAACATGATAAACAACTTGAAGGAGGAGAGGGACAGGCTGAGAGGTGAGAACAAATCAGTCTTCTGACCTCAACTTTAGTTCCTCTTCATGTCTTCCTCTTCCTCCTCAACTCATTCTTCATCATTCTTTCAGTCTTCATCTTTTTTACAGTTTGGTCACGTCTCCTGCGAATACCATGTTGAAGAAAAAATGCCCCGACCTTGGGCCAGCGAAAGATAGGGC
>CAKAOI010052132.1:0-113523 GCA_916701655.1 Sebastiscus albofasciatus | reverse complement strand
TAAGTTAAGTAATGTGTGAACCTTATGGTCAGCAGAGTCCCATCCACCCATTTCCAGCTCCCCTCCGTCTCTCGATCAGTGAGTCCAATCCATAATTGCTTTTGGAAATGTTTTAGGAATTCCTTGTTGATAGAGAGAAAAGAAACATCAACACAACTACAATATATACATGCTGTCATCCACTTCTATGGCATTGCATTCATTCAGTTTTTTTTCGCACTTTCTCCCACTATATCTCTCAAACACAGATTCACACACACACAAACATACATACACACACATACACAGACACATACCTGCTCTCCTCCACTGTTGATGATCACCAGGTCTGCACCTCTTTGCTTACAGTCATTTCTGCTTTCTTGCCAGGTCTTCCTCAGTGAAGAAATGTAATAGATACTACTGCCGAAGTACACCCATCCTTGTTTGATATCTGTTTCAGATTGGAAAAAAAATAAACCTTAATATCTTGGTAATTAAGAAAGGAAGTTTGGACAAAAAATCTGTACCATTAATTTACCTATACCTACTTCTCCCTTGATTTGTTACCTCAGTAAACATTGTAAACATGAGTTTATGGTTTCAATCGCTAGTTTAAAATCTTCTTCAATACAGCACGACGTTCATTTAGTAAATTATGGTCCCATTTAGAGTCAGTAGTAGTAGGTCGTGAGCCTGGTAGATAGCTCAGGGCATTTGCCCTTTTCTATCCATAAGCAGTCTTTGATGGAGGGAGGAGAGAGGAGATGGAGGAGGAGCCCAGCATGTCCCATGCCTGGCCAGTTGAGTAGTTTTATTGTATTTATTTGGGGGGGTTCTTATAACAAATAAACTAAAATGAAATATGAATAATAACAAAATGAAATAAAACTGGATAAAATAAATAAATGAATAAATTAAAAAATTTAAAATAAAATAATAAACAAATATATAAATAAATAAATAAATAAATAAAAACAGAACTGGGCAAAGATCAATATCAAAGTGTGTATATGTGACTATGTACAGTGTGTGTGCTTGAGAGGGGGTGGGGGGTAGCTGGCGGTCAGGGTGCAAATCAAATTAATAAATAAATATAAATAGATAGATAGATGATGTTTAAAAGAGTGATGGATAAAGGGTTGATAGTTATGGTGGTTTGTTTTTAGAGGATTATGGACAAGGGTTTCATTTAGAGTCAAATAGACCATAAAGCAGGGGATGCTCTAGGGCTACCTTGTGATTGACAAGTTGCTACCACGTTGTCCGGTCTGGGAGTTGTTCGTGTTTTCGTCTTACAAATTTAACCCTTTCACAGTGTGTTCATGAAAGTTAATTATAACACTTTGGCTGCCTAAAAAATGTCTTATTCAGCGTCCAGTTGTCTTTGCTCGTCCCTCTCGTGTCACTGGTTGCAAAAAAACAAGATGGCAACAGCCAAAAACCAAGATAGCGACAGCCAAAATGTCAAACTCGAGGCTTCAAAACGGCACACAGTCACAGTGACTACTAATACATGTCTATGGTTTAAAGACTACAAGTTTGAAAATGAAAAAAGAAATCTGGCTGTGTGGTGTTAAGAAGAAGTGAGGTCACCAGACCTCTGTAGCCCACTGCTTATCTCTGCCATAGACTATAAAGATGTGAAGCTAAAACATCTGGATCGCCCCCTGGTGGCTGGCTAAATGGTCAAAGTACACGTCAAATACTTTTTTCCCAAAGATGGTTTCTGTCAGTTTAGGTAGCTCTTATCAGCAGCTCGAGGCTGCCACTAGCTACACACCTGAATCTCTGACCAAGCTGTTGACAGTTGAGTTGCTTAAACTAATCATGAAGATGAGTGATGAAGAGAGGATTAAGTTATTAAATTAGGCCTGCCAGAAATAAATAATTGCCTTGAAGCTCTCTCTGAAGATCATTTCTCTTTTTGGCCATGTCTTCAACTCTTTTTTGGAGCTGGTCTCTTTCTTCAGTCCGGTTGTTGTAGCTGGTCTGTAACTGGTCTCTCTCTTTAGTCAGGTTGTTGTGGCTGGTCTGTAACTGGTCTCTCTCTTTAGCCAGGTTGTTGTAGCTGTGGTGTAACTGGACCATCTCAGAGTTGCCTTTGGTGACTGTATTTGACACACAAATAAAGAAACACTGTCAACCGGTATTATCGTCTTAGGGCTTCATCAACATGCTAACAGAGTACTCACATAGGCAAACCAAAGTTATGAGTCCAATCAGGAGGAGAAGACACAGCAGACCCAGACACACTGCAGCAGCTCTGCAGGAACTCTTCTTCACATATTCAGCACCTGAAGGTGGAAGTCAGTATTAGTCATGTGTTTGTTCCTCAATGGAAAAGCACAGGTGTATTTAACATTAATGATTGCTGAACTCCACTTAGGGGAGGTCCTGGTATTTTGCGTATACTCTCTTACTGGAAGATGCTGTAATGGATGTGAGCCACCATTAACGTTATTAGTTTTCCACCTGAGCTTTTCCACCTGCTCTGACATGCCAAAAGGTTAATTGTGGAAACAGGTCTGCATTATGAGCTTCATGGTGTGGCTGAAGACTAAAAAAGGTGATGTGAGAAAGTCAAAATAGGACCTGGTCCTGTTGTTTTTCATGTCTCATCTATCCAATCTTATACAGCAAATATACTATTCTATGTATGTATGTAAGACATATGAGACAGACAGACAGGTAGATACTTTTCTGTTGGTCCTCAGTGGTGTTGTCCTGTGATTTGTCCTGTGATTTGTCCTGTGATTTGTCCAGTGATTGGTCCCGTGGCGGACTCTCCTCTGCCCAGTAGTTGTCATAAATCCTCGCATCGTCGACGTCTTTGCAGGCGTCCTTGTTTCTGTCCTCCTTTACAGCTGCCTGAAATCTAACTTTTTTGGAGAGGTCTGGTTTGGTATAGATATCCTCAGACATGCTGTTTTCTTCTCTTCACCTAATTCAACTCAGGTGTAACCTACTCTGTTCTGCATTTTAGCATTTATGGCAGCATAAGGTACGGTATAAAGTAGGGAACAGGGAAGTAATTATATCCCTTGACCACATGGGTTTTAATAAAGGCAAAACAATAGAGGAAATCACTGACGCAGGATCACTTAATGACTCGGATAATTGCAGTAAACTTGGAAGAGGTGACAATACAAAGCATTAAGCCACCATAACGCCCCGTTATTTATCTCTTCTTTGTTCAACTATTACAGTTTTTCTCATTCGCTTTGGCTCAATTCTCAAGTGAGAATAATTTTTTTTCAAAACAATAAGCTCAAATCTCTGAACAATTAGTTTGTTGTTCACAACTTATTAGAACTTCTCATTCATTCAAGCAAATTGTGATAGTTTTGTCACACGTGTGCAAAAAGTAATTGTCTACAATATGCACAATAACCACTTGCACACGTCTTGCTGATCAAAAACTGACGAGTTGATTCTGAAACTGTCGTCCTCTTCACAACCATTAAACATTCTTTCATCACTTGAACCATCACATGCAAAATGATCCATTCAGTTATCAAAATCTGTCACACATACATGCATATTCCATAAATATCTATGACATGGTGTTGCAAATTTTCTGTTCATTGTATATGACTTTACATGAATGATCAAAAGTGAATTTTCTTTTTACAGTAGCCTACATGTAAAACATTGCTACACAAATAGTAACTGTAAACACACATGTGCATATCCTGTTTCTGTGTATACAGTATTGTAGCCTATAGTATTGACTTTCCCAGTAAACTTTGACCTATACTGTTGAAATGGAAATCTAAACAGCTCAGTGTGAGACACAACAGCATTCAGCTCAACAAAACTGATATTCTGGTATTGTACAGTATAAGCAGTCAGTGTCAACAAAAAAAGTAGAACAAAACAGAGATTTATATTTAAGAAACATTTACTGCCATAGTGGAAAAAACATCTAAACAGTTCGACCAGTACGGCTCACATGATGTCAAAACAGCTTTTCATTTTGGAGGCCAATTTACTGACAAAATAACTAGGTTTTTGAAGCATGAACGAAATGTTTCGGGTGAGTTACTACCTTTTGCAGACATGCAATAGAGTTGTGATGTTCCATCAAACAGTCGTGACAATTGCACTCACTGTTTAGAGAAAGTTAAGACTGTTTTGAAAAGTAAGCCAAAGTAATTGAGGAGAAACTGTAACATTAATGATTGTTGAATTCCACTTAGGGGAGGTCGTGGTATTGTGCGTATACTCTCTTACTGGAGGATGCCGTAATGAAACTGAGCCACCATTCTTAGTTCCACCTGCTCTGACATGTCAAAAGGTTAACCGCAGAAACAGGTCTGCATTATGAGCTTTATGGCGTGGCTGAAGACTAAAAAGAGGGATGTGAGAATGTCAAAATGGATTGTCATTTTTCTCTATTTATGCTCTGCATTGACAATATTGTACATACAGTACATACAGTATATTATACGTATTATATTGTGTATGTATTATACATACATATACATATATTGATATATTGTACCAAAACATGTGCAATTTGCTTGAATTTAATGAGAAATTCAAATATGTTGTGAACAACAAACTAATTGTTCAGAGATTTGAGCTTATTGTTCTGAAAAAAATAATAAATAAATAAATAAATATAAAAATAATTCTCATTCGAGAATTGAGCCAAAGCGAATGAGAAAAACTGTATTAGTACAAAGCTACGACCATCAATGACAGCAAACCAGACTCTTTCCCTTCACTCTCTCACTCTTTGACCTTCCACATTGTTGTTCCTGATATTAGTCTTTGTTTTACTGTAAATAAATAAATAAAATAAAATAATAAAAAATAATAATATAAATTAACACATGTGTTGTATTATTATTTTATTTTATTCATTTATTTATTTATATATATATAATATAAAATAATAAAAAATAATAATATAAATTATAATATAAATATAATAAATTATATATATGATTTATTATATTCATATTATAATTTGTATTATTATTTTATTTTATTAATGAATTTATTATTTATATATTTATTTATTTATTTATTTACATGTGTATATATATGTATATATAGTGTTTTCCTGTGTGTAAAGATTGTTCACATATTTGCATGAACCTGCAGTCAACATTCCTATTATAGTATGTGTACTCTGAGCTGTTTGGATGTGTTCCTTACCTGAGAGTGCAGGTCCAGTTCTGTTTGGCTCCAGCGTGTGGATCAACACATCTTCATAAATACTTTCTGAACTTTTTACAAAACTCTTCCCTTTGCCAGGATTACCATTAGGAGATGGCCTCTCCTCATTGACATAGATATCCATCAGGTGATCCATGATGACGTTCAGCTGTACAGACTGCACAGTTTGGTCCTCAATGTCTTGATAGTCAAAGTGTGCTTCTGAAATGATAGACTGTTGTTCTGGACTGCACTCACAAGAAGCAACAAATATAGTAACACAGATGGCAGCTCAGTATTCACACATGTGATTCTCTGCTTCACTGTAACAGGAAACTGAGGTTCTGGTGGGATGAATTATTTTAGCTGACCACTTTTACCTGTTTGGCCTCCCAGGTGCATGATGGAAATCTGAAACTAGATGGATTTTTTCGTTGACACAGACTGCTTTTACTGTACGATACCAGAATGTCAGTTTTGTTGAGCTGAATGCTGTTGTTTCTCACACTGAGCTGTTTAGATTCCCATTTCAACGGTAGATTAAAGTTTACTGGATATATACATCTTTGTTTACAGTAACTGTATTTGTGTAGCAATGTTTTACATGTATGCTACTGTAAAAAGAAAATTCACCTTTGATCATTCATGTAAAGTCATATACAATGAACAGAAAATTTGCCACAAAATGACGTCAAAACCCTGCAACAATGAAAACGGTAGTTCAGTAAAACATAACTAATTGTTCCTCCTCACTGTTCAAAACACCATGTCATAGGTATTTATGGAATATGCATGTATGTGTGACAGATTTTGATAATTGAACGGATCATTTTACATGTGATGGCTCAAGCGATGAAAGAGTGTTTAGAAGTTGTGAAGAGGACGACAGTTTCACTGAGTCAACTCATCAGTTTTGATCAGCAAGACGTGTGCAAGTGTTTTTTGTGCATATTGTAGACAATTACTTTTTGCACACATGTGCCAAAAATAGCGCATGTGTGCAAAAACTTATAGTTCAATCAGTTGTGAACAACAAACTAATTGTTCAGAGCTTGTTTGAGCTTATTGTTTTGAAAAAAAAATAATTCTCTTTCGGGAATTGAGCCAAAGCGAATGAGAAAAACTGTAATAGTTGAACAAAGAAGAGATAAATAATGGGACATTATGGTGGCTTAATGCTTTGTATTGTCACCCCTCTCAAGTGTACCGCAATTATTCGAGTCATTAGGTAATTCTGCGTCATGGCCGAGGTGATTTCCTCTATTTTCTTCCCTTTATTAAAACCCAAGGGATTAAATTACTTCCCTCTTCCCTATACCGTACCTTATGGTGATATAAATGCTAAAATGCTGTGGGACAGAACAGAGTAGGTTACACCTGAGTTGAATTAGGTGAAGTGAAGAAAAACAGCATGTCTGAGGATATCTATGCCAAACCAGACCTCACCAAAAAAGTTAGATTTCAGGCAGCTGTGAAGGAGAACGGAAACACAGACGCCTGCGAAGACGTCGACGATGCGAGGATTTATGACAACTACTGGGCAGAGGAGAGTCCGCCACAGGACCAATCACAGGACGAATCACAGGACAAATCACAGGACAAATCACAGGACAAATCACAGGACAACACCACTGAGGACCAACAGAAAAGTATCTACCTGTCTGTCTGTCCGTCTCATGTACTATATAAATTACATAGGATATTGTATTTACTGTAAGATTGGATAAGACATAAAAAAACAACAAAATTTTAGCTACCTTTGTGAAAAAGTAGTAAACTTCAAGTTTATTTTATAAAGTAAAATTAAATAAAGTTCAAGTATATTTCCCAAGTATACTTTATGTAATAAGTATACTAATATCAATGTACTAGCAGGTGTACTTCAGTACTTCTTGGGACTAAATTGGCCCACTTTTTAATTTATAATAGTATACTTTTAAGTGTACTTTAAGTGTAAGAATAGCAAACTTTGAGTACACAACTAAGTTGTATTTTGTACCCCAACTATACCATGAAGTGGACTATACTAAAAGTGAACTTATAGGTATACCTTTTGTTTACTAGTTATATACTTGTAGCCCCTACTTTATTTCATGAAAGTATGCTTGAAAGTATACTCACAGTAAACTACTATTTTAATAGTTTCGACTGCAAGTATATTTGTAAGTTTTCTTTAACTTATAGTATATTACATAAAGAGACATGTTCCTTTTGCTATTTGACTTGATGTTTTGTGATGAAAAAGAAAAAAGGTTTTCGCGCATAACGGAGAATGCAAAATAGTTGTCAGTATTAGCCAAGTATACTTAGACTTTTCTGTATACTTGTCAGTATGAGCCAAGTATACTTAGACTTTTCTGTATACTTCTCAGTATATAAGCCAAGTATAATTAAGTATACTTTTGTTTTGTCTCTGATAAGTACATAAAAAGTAAACTGAAAGCATACGCTCTTATTTTAAGTTTAAAGGAAGTATACTAATAGTACACTTGAATAAACTTCTTTTAGATAAGGGGACTGTATATAGCCATGGCATTTTTAAACGTGGGTAGCTAAAAATAACTAATTGTTAACTTTTAATGAAGCAAAACCCAACCTGATATTAAATGCAAATTCTAAGTAAGAGTATGCCACTAATTCTCAACTCTCATCAGTACTGTTTATTTGTGCCCACAGCCGCTTCAGTCAATGTGAGTTCAGGAAAGAAGACTCGTCCCGGAGCTGCTGCATTGTTTCTAGGGCTGCTGTGTCTTCTCTTCCTGGTGGCAGTCATTGTCCTGGTGGTCGTATGTATGTTTTTTTCTATATTCTAACTATATGGTACATTACCTGTATATATGATGTACGTGATCTTTGAGCCTTCCACATGTTGGACCCTTGCTGTGCCAGTTATTCTAGAGAAAAATCGACTGTCCAGCGAGAGAGACGAACTACAGACAAGTAACAGCCAAATAAAAAGCTTCAACGCCAACCTGACCAGCGAGAGAAACGGGCTACAGACGAGTAACATCGAAATGAAAAGGCTCAACGTCAACCTGACCAGCGAGAGAGACGAACTACAGACAAGTAACAGCCACATGAAAAGCCTCAACGCCAACCTGACCCAAAAGACGATGCAGTTAGAGATCGAGAAAGACCATTTGAATGCCACGAACAAAAACCTCACCAAAGAGAGAGATGAATTAAAAAAACTGGCTGGTGAGTGAAAATATGAAATATGGTTTTAATCAAAGAATAGTTTGACATTTTGGAAATTGCAATTGTTGTCTTTCTTGCCAAGAATTAGGTGAGAGGATCGATACCGCTCTCTCTAGGGCCGGAGTCTCTGCTGTACTCGGGTCCTCTGCCTGCCTTCATTCACACAGTGCGCTCGTTACTCGCTCAGCTCGCTCCACCTCTACACGTGCATGCGCGCACACTACACACTGCAGAAGAGTTAGTTTAGCTCTGAGAATATCTAGTGAATGTACAGTGGATGTTTGTGCAGAAATAAATGCTGCAGCTCCTCCAGACCAACAGAGGTTTCCCGTGTCTTGTGAAGTGACGGAGCTCTGCAATGAGTAACGTTATCGTCTCCGACCAAAACTCCGGTGTCTCCCCTGTTCCCTCCGGCCATGGTCGGGAGGCTGAGGCAGGAAAAGCCAACACTAGGATCAGCATTGATTCATGGAGAGACCTTTGTCTGGTCAGCTAACATTACTGCTAAGCAGGTGAAATATAGTGATATTGTAGTTTTAGCTGACGTGTTTCGTCTCACTGTTTTGACGGATACTCGCTCACATTCAGGTAGCGCGTGCACACGGGCGAGCGTGAGCAACAGGACGCTGAGTTTCATTGATTTAACGGCCACCGGTGTCGCTGTTACAACCAATTTCTGATTCTTACAAACAGTCCCTTTAATTTGTTTAAAAATTAGTTGTGTAACAGACTATTTCTTGACTGGAAGCGGTTGCCAGGCAACCAGCAGAGACTCCAGGAAGTTACCGGTCCTGGCCAAAGATATAAACATAACTGCCCTTAAATGGAAGAGTGGTGTCAATCTTCTCATATAACACTTTGAATTAAAGTGAATTAGCATATTTCCAAAATCGTCAAACTACTTTTAAGCCACTGTTTTAGACATTAAGAGCTTTTTAGCTAGGCTAATTCAGACAGGACAGATGGCTAACATACAGTAGAGCATATACAAGCGTGTGGTATACTTGCCTGATGCTCTATATTGTGTTTTATCTTTTATCTTGTCATGAAGTTATTTACTACGACGGAGCATTAGGGCCACATTAAGGAAAAAAAAATCTGATATCTGATATTTATGAGGAAAAAAAAGTCGTCGTACTATGAGAATAAAGTCATAATATTATAAAGTAGTAATTTTTACGTGTTATTTTAGAGGGGAAACAGAGCAGCCTGTGTGAAAATGAGGAACGTGGAGCATCTTGTCATACTTTAGTTTAGTTTCACAAATAATGAAATACTTAATCTTTTGGCACATCAGCACCACATTATCATAAGTATCAGGACCTTGAGAAGATTGTGCAAGAAACTGCGTTTATTCTGAAGAAAGAACTACACGGACCTGCTGGAGAAACTGCGTCTTTTGTGGAGGACTTTATTCTCGTAATATTACGACTTTTTTTTTTCTTGAAATAGTAGGACTTTATTCTCATTAAATTACTTTTTCCACGTAATATTAAAGGGACTGTTTGTAACTTTTTAATCGTATAAATGTAGCGGGTCGCCACACATGCGCGCTCGCATATGCGCGTTCGTGTGTGGCCACTGCCTTTCCTCCTCTGCCTGCCTGCTTTCACTCAGACAAAGCGCGCGTTCTCGCTCAGTTCGCTCCACCTCTAGACGTGAACGCGCGCTCACTCCACACTGCAGATGAGTTAGTTTAGCTCTGAGAATATCTAGTGATTGTACAGGGGACGTTTGTGCAGAAATAAATGCTGCAGCTCCTCCAGACCAACAGAGGTTTCCCGAGTCTTGTGAAGTGACGGAGCTCCGCAAACGAGTTACGTTACCGTCTCGTTACCTACCGGGTGCCGGTGTCTCCCTGCTCTCTCCGGCTGTGGGTGGAGAGAGCAGGGAGACACGCTGTAGAGCCCCGCTGCATCAGCCTGCACTGAGGCAGGAAAAGCCAACACTAGGATCAGATCTAAATCATGTTCATGGAGAGACCTTCGTCTGGTCAGCTAACATTACTGCCAAGCAGCTGAAATATAGAGTGATATTGTGGTTTTAGCTGACGTGTGTCTCCTCACTGTTTTGAGCGATGCTCGTTCAGGTATATTTAGAGCGAGCAAGCGCGAGCCCGACGCTGACTTTCGTTGATTTCACGGCCACAGGTGTCGCTGTTAAGAAGCATTTCTGAAAGTTACAAATAGTCCCTTTAAGACTTAATTCTCAAAATCTCAAAAATGTTTTCCCTCAATGTGGCCCTAATGCTCCGTCGTAACATACAGTAGCTAATGTGACAGAAGACATGTCATTTTGTGTTGTAAACAGAGAAACCGAGCTGTACCTGTCCCTGGATAACATTTGGCTATCGTTGTTATTGGGAGTCCACATCAAAAGAAAACTGGGATGACAGCAGGACGTTCTGTAAAGGAAAAGATGCAGATCTGGTGATCATATCTAACAAACAGGAACAGGTGAGTGGAATAAAAAATGTTTCTTTCTCTTGAACCTATATATTCTCTGCAAACTACAGGCCTATACTCTTTAAAAGATTTGTAAATGCTACCAAAATACAAAACCTGCTTCCCTCCCCTAATTCATCATTTTAATATTAGAACTTTTTTGTTATGGTTATTAATGGTTTCTGATACGTGTTAAAGATTTGTATCAGAAATAAAACAAACCTATGTTTTCAATAATGGATTAAGAAACACTTTGGTTGCTGTGATATTGTATGCAGTGGAAAGTTTGACCTTTTAAAAACGTGGAAGTGGAGAAAAAAAGGTTAGTGTGGCAAAGCAGGTTTTAGTCTTCCTGATATGTACGAAACAACGAAGAGGAAGTCTATAATGACTTCTGCAAAGCTGCAGAAGTGAATACAGGATATGAACAATGTCAGAAGGGGAAATGATGCATTTTAATTTGTTATTATTGTGATAGTTCTGTTTTTTTACTCTTCTACCTGCATTATTGGTGCTTTCAAATGAAACTCGTGAGCTCGTTTTTACAACATGGGAAGTCGTGTACACGATATGCTTGCCGTTAAAGTGGTGAGAACACCGCTGCTAAGCAACGGCAATATTAACGTTACTGTTGGCGTCTAGAAGCCACAGAGGCCAACAATTTAGCAAGCTGGCAAGTAGGTAACATAATGCAGGAAATGCAAAGGCATGTTGTTGAGAATATCTACATTTTCCTCAGACATATTATAAAATTGCAAGAAAAAATGTATATAACTAATATTACAATATGTAAGGGATAATGTACAGCGAGCCGGTCATTGTTGTGAAAGAATCCCCGACAGGGCGATGCTGTACTGTATGCGTCTCTCATCGCCCTGAAGGGGATTCTTTCACAAAAATGACCTGCTAGCTGTACTTTATCCCGCTTATTACACAGCTACTTACTGAAGAAATCAATATTGTGACACAAAAATGGTCCGCCAGAGTCTGACATCTGAACTGCGCCCATAGCAACGGTCTGTTATACATAGCAACGGTCTTTAATACAGAAATTACAGACCGCAGAACGCCGTGATTGACCAATCAGAATCGAGTATTCAACACAGCCGTGTAATATATTAACTTATTATGCACCAAAGAATACTTCCATGGCCTGCGCCATTTCTGACAACGTCAACAAACACGCCACAACTCGTGAACTCGGAGCTTTCAGTACTTTCCACTTACGAGGTCGTGAATACCACAAGAGGGGGGCGTTCATATGGACTCTTCTCGTGAACACGGTAAACACGATCCCATTTGAAGGCACCATATCACAACAGGCCAGCAGATGTTTTGACTTGTCCTAGTAGGAAAATCACAGGTGTTACCAAGAACATTAATGACAGCGCCGTTCTATTCAAGTGTCCCAGTAAGTCATGACAGTGAGCCAGTGAGCCAGCATGCCCAATGCCAGGACCCTGAAACTGAAGCAGCCAAATGGAATTCAGCAATCATTCATTTTAGCATTTATACCTGTGCTTTTCCTACTGTGACATGTCAGAACGGGGGCTCTTTAGGTGCCTAATGTCTTTGGAAGGACAGTAAATAAATAATGATAAATAACTGATTATAATCTTTGAAATCTAGGACTTCATCAGCTCACTTAACAAAAATTGCTGGATTGGTCTGACCGATAAACAGGACGAAGGAGATTGGAAATGGGTGGATGGAACGGCAGTTACCGAAACGTAAGACATTTTTCAATTTCTTATTTATTAACTGTCACCATGCTACATTCAAAATGTTTGTCAGAACAGGGAAACAAACAGTGCCTACTTAATTAATTGATCAATTTACAATAAAGCTTGGGGCTCAGTTTTAATGTGGCTCTGGAGGAAAAGTCTGCACAGACGTGAATTAAAAGTGATGAAGAGTGATTTATAAATTGACAATAAAGAACTGGTGTATATATATCGAGAAATTATGTGATATTGAGCATCCAGAATCTGAATCTCCCAAATGAAACACCTGAGCTTTCTGCGTTTGTTTATATTTAATGTTCTGTTAAAATCATAATTATGGTGGACCTCATTTTAACATGCTTCAACTGTATTCATTTCTAATATTTTAGTAATGGTTTAAATTTGTGGCTGAGCAGTTTTTGTTGTCTCTAGGTACTGGAGACCGCCCAACCCGGATAATCATAGAGATGAAGAACACTGTGCTGATATTTCACCTGATGGAACCTGGAATGATTTGCCCTGCAATTATAAATTATACTTTATCTGTGAGAAAATGAGATAAAATCAAATTATTACTGTACATTCTTGGACTGATTCCACATCTGTTTTGTTCTCTCACATGTAAAATATGAATAATATATTGTACATTCTTCTCCTCTGAGAGTAACAGAGGGAATCTCTGTACTGTATTTTTTATGCATAAATAAACTTCTGAGCTCAACTTCAGTAATATGAAATTCATGAATTATTTGTTGTGTCTGTGATGTAATATCAAAACGTTTGTCTCGGATGACTTTGTTAATTGCAACGGGGGGCATTCTGTCAGAAATCAATCACTGTCTGACCTCTGCCCTTTCAGTTTGAAGCTGGAAGAACCGGATATGTCATATGAGCATGCAGGGCGGTGTAGTCCCGTAGGTCTGATGCACATTCATTATGCCGAGGAAAACAACTCTGGGTTCACCTATTAGTTAATATTTACAACTTTTAGGACATAATGATTTAATTGAGGGCTATATAAGTATTCGTACTGGGAAGTTGATTTACCTAAAAAAAAAAAAAAATCATCCTCTGATTTGCAGATGTCTCTTTGTACATCCATGGCCACAGACTCATTGGCGTTTTCAGTGCAAAACGGCAGCAGAGCTCAAAAAAGCAAGGGAGTGTAGTCTCTTTGCTTCTATACTCTTTGCTGGTACTCCTGTCTGTCTCTCCAAGCCGGGGGGGTGCCGACCGCCATCTACTGTAGGTAATACACTGACTATGGGTAAGTACTTCATACATCCCCACTTCAAAACACCTTTACTATCCCTTTAATAATAGTAAACTGTGCAAGTAGACATGTTCTGTCAAGATAAGGTTTTCAAACAGGAAAAAAAAACTTGCAAGGAATAACATTTACTTGTAATGTCTACTTGTACAACAATGTGGAAATGTGAACACCAATGGAAACATCAGGACACAATGCAGATCACAATAACACCAGTAACAGTGCAGATTAAATGATGATGGTAATTGCATTGCCCCAGTGCATGCTGGGAAGTCATCAGACAAGCCTACATGATGTTGAGGTGCTCTGGCTCAGACAGCTGGACGCTTTATGCTTTCCGTGACTTTTTCTTTCCACCTGACGCGCCGAAAGTCCCCCGTCAGAAATGTGCACGCACACTCAATAAAATCTATTCTAAGGCAAATTATATCATATTAATTATACCTCCCCGGTCTAAAATATGTTATTTTATTCTTAATATGTTATTTTTTTTCTCCACTGTGGAGGGCAACAAGAGTCACGGAAATAGTAATAAAGCATTTAATTCATTAATAACTAATTGTGCAATTTATAAATTGTACATCAATACATTTATTTACAAATTGATTTATTAATCTATGAATAAATGGACTAAATTACAAAGTATTTAATTATTTTACATTTTAATGGGCAATTAAAAGAAGAACTGAGAACTGAGCCCAGTGTTGCCAACTCTTTTCTAATGAAAGCAGCTAGCAGCACTAGCTCCAAAAGTCCCTCAATCTAGCGCATCACTGACGGCCTGTCCGTTCCTCCCTCCAAAGCCACTCCCACAAAATAATCATTTTGAACGTGAACAACAAACTATTGTACTCACAGCTGTCAAGCTAGCAGCTGGTGGAAGACTCCGGTGATGCATAATGAGTGTACGGGGGCAGGTAGACAGGCAGGTAACCTGAAACGATGGTACGGGCTTATTACTGGCCTAGAACAGACACAAGATATCCTATCCTATCTGATTTATTGATTGCGCTCGGGATGTAATGAGAATTTCTACAAATATATAACAAAAAAAATGTTGAAGAAGATTTCCAACTCTAGCTTTAAGTGGTCACTGAAACTTGAAACACGTTATGGACAACAAATCAAATGTCAAAGTGACTGTCAACCAGGTGACTTTAGGAGGAACAAGCAGATAGACCAAACAGTAATAACTGATGACTTCCTGTTTTTCAGCTCTTCCCCTTTTATACGGCGTCATCAGTGTGGATGTCCAGAGTCTTTCAGAAAACAGACACAGATATTATATCAGGATTAAAACCAAACTTTGTGTTACTGCGAGCAATCGTTAAGTTATAAGATGTCTGGGGACGTGAACGCTGAGCCTGGCAAGATCAACAAGTTTTACTGTGATCAGGACGACAAGGAGAATATAGTGAACATCTACGTCAGTTCAGAAAGCCTTAGAGTGTACGAAAACCCCTGGGTGGAGGGCACGTCACCAAACATACCGGGACCTGCAGCGGCTCAGCAGCACTCAGGTACGGACACGGGGTCAACGGGGTCGACATAGATTTTGATTTTATTTCCTTTATTTTCTTATTTTTTAATTTCAGTATATGTTTAGTTTTCTGTGTGGTTTGGTAGTGTGGTACAACAGTGTGATTTTGTTGACTCTGAATAGGTGTTTTTAATGTCATTTCCTTGTATTTCATGAATTGCAGCTTACATGTAGAACTAATAGATAACAATATCCTCAAAATCCTGAGCCTGATGTTGGTTATTTATTTGTGTCAGTCGTCCCTGGAGACTCAGGAAGGAGGAATCATATCAGACCTGATTCTGTGTTTCTCGGTGTGGTGGGTCTTCTCCTCCTAGCCGGGATCATCTTCCTCGGGGTCCAAAGTGAGTTTTTCCTAATTTTAGTAACAGGAACGGTAAAGAAATCAGCACTTCACATGTTGTTTATTATATGATGATTTCAATGATATGTGGGAATATTCAGTTTGTTCTGTTTTGTTGTTCCCCTTTTCTACAATAGTGAATAAAGACAAAACCAGCTGGAACAGAGAGAAAAACCAGTTACTGGACGATAACACTGAACTCAGCAGGGAAAGAGACAAATTGTGTAGCATTGTATTGAAGATCTGTAGTAAGTTCAAATACCACCACTTATATTTTGTCTTTTTTCATTGGTGAGGTATTTGTGTTTATAAAATGTATCAACCTTCTTAATCCTGGATTAATGGATGTATATGATGTCACTAGTCGAGGTAGAAAGTAGGAAGTAGTGGGGAAATTTTTCATATTATTATTCATATTATTATTATTCACATTATTCATAAAGCTAAATTTCTTACCCCATCTTCTAAGTTGTTTTTAATTGAAATTTAATGTAATTTTGAGTCTCTTAAATTTGTAACAAATAGGAAATCCATGTCAGTAACTAAAATTTACTCAAAATGTTTCTATTATTATTATTATTATTATTATTATTACTACTACTACTATTATTATTATTATTATTATTATTTATTTTATTATTATTATTTATACTACATCCTGGCGATATTTTTCGTCTTTCTTTATTAACTGAATTGGTATAACTGATTATACTTTATGTATTTTTATTTCCATTGTAAATTTAAACAAATGTTCTATAAGTTGTGTTACATTTTCAGCATTCAACACATTGTAAATGTGTGATTCAAATAAAGGTTTTAAAAGAAGTAGGCCGAGGTGGTCACACTGCTAATGTGTAGTTTCACCTGTATGTCAGGGACAGTGGTGGAATGTAACTAAGTACATTTACTAAAGTACTGTATTTAAGCACAATTTTGAGGTACTTTACTTGAGTATTTCCATTTAATTCTGCTTTATACTTCTATTCCACTACATTTTTGAGGCAAATATTGTACTTTTTACTCCACCACATTTATTTGACAACTTAAGCTACTTTGCAGATTTACATTATTAATACACAATATAAATCAACGAATAAATGATCATGTATTATTATAAGTTAGGCCAGTTGTATATAAAGTAATTAAAATAAGCTCCATCTTTACCAGCTGCAACAATAAAGCGTTGAACACCTGAATGCATCAATAATTATAATCCAACAATAAGTAAGAGTTTGAATGCAGGACTTTTACTTGTAACAGAGTACACTGTGGTATTAGCAATACCGTATTAGTACTTTTAATTACAGGTAAAAGATCTGAGTACTTCCTCAACCACTGGTCAGGGATTTATCATAATGGAATGCACTTCCCTGGTTTTGAAATAAAGTGAAATGAGACAATGAAGCCAGAAAAACAAGTTCACTCTGTGTTCAGATGTCTCTCTCCTAGCAGAAACAAAACTGTCCCAGCTGTTTCTGCCCAAAACAAAGTGCAGACCAGGTCTTTCCATTACTCTAACACACCTGAGATCTATAGCCGTTCTGCTCACCAAGGTGAAGCTGTTGAAATGAGAAGAAATGCTTGAAAAACGTTATTATTGATTCAGTTATTGAATGCTTAGTAAGTGGAGTGTCAGTATTCTGATCTTTTGTTATGCGAATTAGTGTTTTGCTTTTGTATGTGAGGACTTTTGGGTTTGAAAGTAAACATTAAGGAAGTCAGTTTGGCTCTTATTTGCATTAAGAGTTTAACGTTTGAGGCATTGGTAAAATACTGTACTAATTCAGAGAATGACTAGAGCAAATCCTGCCTTGTATTTGGGCTGATTCAAACATCTCTCCCTTTGAAACACAGAACCGAGGCCCAAGAAATGTAAGAACCAGGATTGGCTTGATTGTACCTGATAAAGAAAGGAATTGGGATAGGTGTCCCGCTGACCGCAGACAGGTATTGAAATTGTTGTTCTTTTAGAAATATTTTTGTACTGAGTTGTATCACGTCAGAGCAGGCGTCCATGGATGAAAAGGAGTGATGCTGTACACACAAGCTCAAAATGGGTCATTCTTAAGGGTCTTAAGTTACGCTAAAGACTTCAAAAGCAACCATAATAACATCCGTCACTGTGGATATAACAGTGATTCATTTGTTTTTACATGTTCTCATCTAAATGCCTGGTATTGTAGGGTTTCTCTATCTGGTGCACAGGAAATAATATCTTATGCGTTGCAGATTTTGTATCAAATTCTGCATCTGTATGTCTCACAGTATAAATGTGTTCCCTCAGGCTATGTGTCCTCATTTTAGTTATGGTGTTTTTGTGGAATTGCACAAGAAAATTACCATTTGCAAAATAAAGGAGGACTTGATTAATATCCAGACAAATCCTTTGTAAAATATATATATTTTATTTGGATCTCAAACATGATTACAATCACCTCATATGTCACCATCTATAAGAAATGAGCTTGCATATTTTATATATAGAAAAAATATTTTATATATTATATTTAAATAATATTTTTGTTGTCATTTTAATTGTTTTCTTTTCTGTCTCTGCAGGTACCCGAATGTCACACATATTTTTATATCAATGTGTTGTGATAGAAAAGCCACAGGATGAAGATGGAGATCAATATGTTCAAACATTGTGTGCCAGAAGAATTTACTGAATCTGTTACTGTTCTAATTAATTGTGTCACATTAGTGCATTTCTCTTTGAAATAGATGTTTACATACTATTGAATTTGTTACACTGGAGAGTTGGTTAATAACCAAACGAATGCCCCATGTTATATAAATGCAGCTGCTAAAACAAACTGTATTGTATTGCCTCTTTTTCTTAAAACATCACATGATGAAACATTTATTGAAATTTTTAAATGATATATACCAGTATTTCAACCGCTTCTCCTCTCAAGTATCATTGGATCAATTGTCACAACATTATCTTGATCAACAATGTTATGACGATATTCAAAGTCACATGATTAAAAAGTTCATCCCACTCAGCAACCCGACCCGACGTCAGTGCAACAGTAACAAGTGTAAATGCAAATTTGCGAGAGTTAAACCTCACTTTAATGTTTTTAAGAAAGAAATATATATATTAAGAACTATATATTAAGACAATATATTCTGCAAAAAAACAAAAAGGCTAGTAAAACGGTAAGTTTGTGCTCCCAGTTTTTACTTAAGTTACTACTATTTATTTATTTATATTAACCCCTGACATGTTTTGTGTTTTATGTTACTTTTTTTAAAATTAAATTTGATGTTGTTGTTTTTTTTTTAACCCTTTATTTCCTTTCTTTGTATTGTTTACCTATGTATCGATTTAATTGTTCTTTGTATTGTTCACAAATTTAGAACACATATGTTGAAAGGTTATTATGGAAGTATTGCCCAAAGATGCAAAAAAAATCTGCCTACTAAAACTTTAAATATTCAAATACATTTTTCTTTTTAATTTAAAAATAGATAAAGGGTTTGTTACGACTGACTGAATAATACACTAGTGTGCGGAAATAAAGTAGTACTAGTAATAGTAATAATTTTTTAAAGTTTTCTTTCCTTATTTATTTATTTTTAATTTTTTTTTTAAAAAAAATTCTCTTTCTTTAATTTAGTTTTCTCTCCATTTTGTTTTATCCATATTTCATTTTATCTTATTTTGTTATGAGGAAAGGGAAGAAAAAAAAAAGAAACTCCTCAACTGGCCGGGCCATGATGCTTCAACACCAACTGGGCTCGTCCTCCATCTCCTCTCGCCTCCCTCCAATGATTTCCTCTATGGATAGAAAAGGGCATAATAAGCCCAGAGCTATCAAACCCTATTTTGTGACAGGGAGGGGGGTTATAATTTAAGAGGAAAATTGAATTTTAAAAAGCATTGTGTTCGTACAAAAAGAAGAGTATGTGTATTTCAGTCTGTGGGTGGATTTGTGGAATGGGTTGAAGCAGAGCACAAGTATAAATCAATTTAAAAAACTATACAAAAAATATATTTTTGGGAGGTATATGGTTGAGGAAGGGTTGTGTTAAGGGTTGGTTATCTATTTTTTAACTCCGGATGGATTTGTGGGTTATAAATTGGGATGCTGTTCATATATTTAATTTGGGATGTAAATAAATCTGGGATATTTTATATATTATATTATATTATATTATATTATATTATATTATATTAATATTCTATGATATATGAGTTATTAGAGGCGAAGTGAGAAAGGAGTAGGGAAACATAAGTTTTTCTTCTACCTACTCCTTTTCGGACACTATTACTCTTGTTTTGTTTGTTGTTATTTTGTATCTGTTTTTATTTATTTTATGTTCGAAATAAAGTCTTTCATTCAAGTCTTTCATTCATTCATTCATTCATTCTTACTGTGCAATATCATTTTCCACTTGTGCAATTTTGTTAATAGTCTGTTTATTGTCAATACTGTATATACTGCTCCTATTTTTTATACTTCCTTCTATTTAAATGGTTCATATTTTGTTACACTTTGTTTAGCTCTTTTTTTTTTTTTTTTTTACTGTGTTAACTGATGCATCTTCTTTTTTGCACTATCCCCTTTGCTGCTGTACACTTCAAATTTCCCCACTGCGGGACTAATAAAGGAATATCTTATCTTATTTAAGAAGAGGAAACTAAGACATTGTGTAAATAACTTATAGTGTTTGACAATGTTTGGTCTCATGCCAAAAACTGACAATAACCTGATATTTTCAGGTGGAATTTCATTTCATTCTCACTGTGCAATTTCATTTCCCACTTGTGCAATTTTGTTAAGTCTGTTTATTGCCAATACTGTATATACTGCGCCTATTTTTTATACTTCCTTCTATTTAAATGGTTCATATTTTGTTACACTTTGCTTATCTCTTTTTTTTTACTGTCATTCATTCATTCATTCATTCATTCATTCATTCATTCATTCATTCATTCATTCAAACCAGGCTCACGAATTTACGATGAGATAAAATAGTACCACCGGTGTGCCACCACTGTTTTGACGCGCATTGATACAATGTAATCCGCCCCTCCGTATTACGTCACATCCGTCTCTCCAGACAGACTTTTTGTCTGCCGGCATTTTCTTTTTGTTTTGCCTGAGTGAGCCGCCTTTAGCTCATAGATTACAATCTTCTGTTATTGTCTGACGGATTTAAACGAAGTCTGCTTCACGCTACAGTAGTCTGCTACACATAATGCCTGGGTTTTCAGACAGAGATCGTGGCAGAGATAGAGGGTAAGTGTTTCTAAACGTTGACAGTTAACCAACATCAACCAGCTTAGCATAACGGTTGCTAACGTTACTGGTTGCTAACGTTACTGGTTGCTAACGTTACTCTCTAAACACGACGGTTGTCTTGTTTATGTCGCTACTAGTTTGTTATTTAGACACACTCTCGTGTATTTAGATGTGAATACACCGTGTTTTTAATGCTGTGAAGCGTCCCTGCTGTGGCGTATCTGTGATGGTTTTTGTATCTCTGTCTACTGGAGGTAAAATGGCAGCTAACGACAGCTCTCTCTGTCAGTTTGCACACCAGCCTGGTCGTTGTCATGTGACGCAGTGGGGTCTTCTTCTTGCTGGATGCACATACAGAGATGAAGATTGGTGTCACATTATTTTTAACGAGTCGTTCTTTATTAGCAGTAGTGTGTCACCCTATAATAGCTCATAAACTGAGTCCAATAATGTGACACTTCTCTCATGCATAATTTAAATAAATCTCAAGTCAGTCATCTGACAGTAAAATGTAATTTACTGGTGAGTGTTTATTTATTTATTTGCACAAAAAACACAAGAATTGTGTCAGGAGAGGTCAAGAAGCCACAGGCTTATATAAAGGACCTCCCCCCAACCCCAGGCAAAAAAAAAACAATAATAAAAAAGGAAGAAAGATCTAAACTAACATCATTTTAAAAACAAAACAAAAGTTAAACAACAACAACAAGAAATACACCAAACAATGGAAAACAATCCAATAAAAACAATGAAATACACACAAAAAACAGTACAGAAGAAAAGAAAATATGATATCTGTGTCAGTTTGCACAGCAGCCTGGTCGTTGTCATGTGACGCAGTGGGGTCTTCTTCTTGCTGGATGCACATACAGAGATGAAGGTTAGTGCTGGAGACGACAACATTATTTTTAAAAAGTCGTTCTTATTAGCAGCAAGCAGTGTCGCCTAGAATAGCTCATAAAATGAGTCCCATATAGAAAAGTTGTACTACACAAAGCTACAAATTTCTCTGTAAAAGTCTGATTTTTAGATTAATCAGAAGACGCGTCTTATTTTTATACATTCCTTTAATGACAGATGTTAGGACCTGGACACTATTTTATTTTTTCTGCATTTACTGCAGTCAGAGCCATTCATTTAAATCCAGTGACCGATGAGACTTCAGTGTGTCTCTCTCTGTGTGTTTGAACACTATGAAGAGTAAGTGGCAGCAAAATCATCTGATGTGTCAGAGGAGAGATGAGGAGTTTTGTTGTGAAACTAAATTTTGGGAACTGAGCCATGTTGCTATATAAAAATAAATTGAATTGAATAATGTTATACGTTTCTCATGTATAATTTAAGTAAATCTCAAGTCAGTAATCTGACAGTGAGTGTTTATTTATTTATTAATGAGTAGGGCGATATTCATACACTTAAATTTGGTATTGTAAGCAGTGTTGGGTTTGTCTACATTATCAAAGTGTAACAAGCTATAGTTATCTATCTAAAACAATAGTTGCTTAAAACTATTGTTTTAGATAGATAGATAGATAGATAGATAGATAGTAACTTTATTGATCCCGAGGGTAATTCAAGTTTCCAGCATCACAGTTCCATAGTGCAAAACATGTTAGTAAAAAGGTAGTAAAAAAGTCAGTAGTGCAAAGTACAAAGTACAAAAAAATATACCAGATATAAAAATACAAGGAGATGAAGAAAACTGATAAAACTGAATATAGTGCAGGGTAACAGCTATGATACAGGACTATTAAAAAAGTGAATATAGTGCAGAACAGACTGCTAAAAATGAGTATAGTGCAGGGTAACTCCAGTAGCTTAGTCTATGCAATATTTGTAAAAACAAATAGTATTTCAGTTCCAACTTTTGTCTCTAGGATGTAAACTATTTATCTGCTTGGAAGATTGCGGGCGAGTGATTTAGTATTGCATGTCCATAATAGGGGTGTAAGAAAATATCATAAAAAATTGAAGGAATTACAAACAATAAGACTAACTGGAATAACTAAAAGTGAAGTGACGGTCAACAGAAAATATCCAAACCTATCTCACCCTCTTTGTCTGACTCTCGCGGTCCAAGTGAACAGGTAAAAATAGGTGAAACCACACCCCTGTGCCAATTACCGGAAGTGATGACAACCAAAAGAAGGTGTGCAACCTAAACAATTAATAATAATAATAATAATAATAATAATAATAATAATAATAATGATAATAATAAACAACAGGCTAAATACACACTTTGGCTCCTACACAAAGATGTAATGAACCAATTTCTCTTCAGGTCGAAAGAACAGTGGTTTAATCATCTGCTTCTGTTCTTATTTTGAAAAATATAATGCATGGAGTCTCAGTAGGTGCGTGGAAAGATCGGTCATGTTACCGTTGTATTTTTATCTGGCCGTTGCATATTCTGCAAACAGCGAGGGATTTGTCGAGGACATCTCCCTTTTTGCAAAAGCCGAAATGTTTCCACACGCTGGACCTCAAAAACTGCTTGAAAATCTCTCGCTCGTCTGGTTCTTCCCCGCCATCAGCTATGCTTTGTTTTGTTATCGTCTTTCTGGATTGGCGCTGCAGGCGCATGTCGATGACGTCATACACAGGGAAAATGAACCGGAACATCACTATTAAAAGTGCTAAAAAAAAATACATCCATATAACGTTTGTCGTGCTTAAATACAAGGTGCAAATTCTTAGTATCGATACAATAGATTATCTACCTTGCAAATCGATTTTGGATTGATATACTTGTTACTACTACTGTGTAGTACTAGCCACGACTAGTTAATTGACTTTGTTAAGTGCCCCTTTAATTTGCGCAATCTTTTGCTGTGCTTAATGTTGTGTGTCCGAATCTTTTACACAAGGTATGGTGGAGGACCCCCTCGTTTTGGTGGTGGTGGTGGTGGAGGAGGTAATAGGGGCGGACCTCCTCCAGGAAAGTTTGGCAACCCTGGTGAGAGGCTGCGAAAGAAGCACTGGAACCTTGACGAGCTTCCAAAGTTTCAAAAGAACTTCTACCAGGAACATCCAGATGCTACGCGTAGACCACTTGTAAGACATGCTTCTAGCTGTTTCTCTTTTCTCGTTTTTAATTCATGCGAGTATGTGTATCAACAGTGGACGTTTTTTTTTTTCCTCCTTCAATTCCAGCAAGAGGTTGAACAGTACCGAAGAAGCAAAGAAGTTACAGTCAAAGGCAGAGATTGCCCCAAACCAATTATAAAATTCCATGAAGCTGCTTTTCCAAGTGAGTAGAACTACTCCATCACACAAGTGATCTTGAATAGCTCTTTACCTATTATATGTGTCATTATCAGAAGGTTTGATGTTCAACAATTTAACTTGCATATCTTACTTCTTCAGGCTACGTCATGGAAGTTATTGTCAAACAGAACTGGACTGATCCAACTCCGATCCAGTCTCAGGGGTGGCCAGTTGCCCTGAGTGGCAAAGATATGGTTGGCATCGCTCAAACTGGGTCTGGGAAAACCCTTGCAGTAAGTGAAGTATTTTCCAGTTATGATTTTTCAGACCCTTTCTTCCCAGCACGAGGGATTTCACGGTGAGGACATTTTCGCACCGGTTAATAAATTTGTGACACAACACCAATGTTATTGATTGCACTGGGCATTTTACAAGAAAACACAATGCTCGATATCTGCAGAGCGCTTACTTTGATCTTTAACATCGGATGGCTGTGTGTCTGGCCTGTCCGGTCAAGCTTTTGCTGCGGGGCCGCAGGTTTCCACCCGGCGCGACGGAGCCCACACCGGCTGTGACCGCTCCTCATTAATGTTATGGTTCCCTTACAGCATTGGGTTTAAATTCGAACTATTGCCAAATAGGTGCTTTTGCTTTTCGCTTTGACATCAAACCTCTGCCATTGTCTTGTCTGTCAACTCTCTCTTGTCCAGTTTGTGTGAAATCTGACTCCTGCTACTCTTTGCTGAGACTCCATACGGAGCAGACACTTCCTCTTTCGGTTTGTAGCGTCCGTCATCTGACTATGTATTGATCACACGCTTAGTATTTTCCAAATTAGAGTTTTTATTTGATGAACGTGGGCGCTGGTACGCGAAAATTAACTGAATGGGGTTTTTTTCTATGAAAAAAGAAAAAATGATGGTGGGGGCGGTGTATGTAATCGGTGTATGTTCAAACACTGTGTAACACCGGTAACACCGACTACTGCAGCAAGCCTACCCAGCATGAGATAAATTTGTTATCACCCGTCGGTCATTAGACCTAACACCTTTGCCAAATGTTAAGACCCATTCGAAAGCAGGCGGAATAGGTTGCCAAGGACGATTGGCTCAAGATTGAACAGAATGATGTGACTACAGAATTTTAAACAATGTCAACACTCATCAGCTGAGGGAAGAAATATATCCTGTTGCTATGTTGTGGAAGTTAATGACTACCAGGCAGCTGGTGCTCATTGGAACACTGATACACGTGCACTATGAGTTAAGATTGTATATTTAGAGCTCAGTCCTTTTCTTTTTTCTTTCTTTAGTACCTTCTGCCTGCTATTGTGCACATCCAACATCAGCCATTCTTGGAGCATGGAGATGGACCTATTGTAAGTACACTTGAAAATATATTATTCTGTTGTGTGATCAGACCGGTTTTCTCTCTCTACACAGGACGCTATTGACAGTCCAATTTTTGGAGAACAGGAAATTACTTTTAAGCTATCATAATATTAGAACTGAAGGCCCATATCATCGTCATATCATATTAATCAATG
This sequence comes from Sebastiscus albofasciatus, assembly GCA_916701655.1. Classification (NCBI taxonomy): domain Eukaryota; kingdom Metazoa; phylum Chordata; class Actinopteri; order Perciformes; family Sebastidae; genus Sebastiscus; species Sebastiscus albofasciatus. Next base: position 87,845 of record CAKAOI010052132.1, on the reverse strand, counting down.
AATCGCTCTGTATACCACTAAACAGACACCTTTTTCTGAAATTCAATACGGTGTGCCAAACAAATGAGAAACCAGTGCAGCTGCTATTTTTAGTGTTAAGTTTGTGTATGTCTTGTGTTCCACCTGGCTGCAAGAAGATTTTTTTTCTTTGGTGACAAAGTTGTCCAAGCAGTACCATAAGAGCATGGTATCAGCAGGGTTATCCCAGCTTGTCATGCTATACTGAGCCAGTTTAAACGGGGCAGTTGTGGTCTGCACGCATCACTCTTTCTTGGTAGTAGGGAAGTTACTTGGCTCTGTTTAATGATTGTCCTACATGAATGGATAAACAAAACAAGTAGTTGTAACAGCCCAATGCAATACACAAATAATTATAATTTTGAAAAATTGTATCTATCTTTTTTCAGTGCTTGGTACTGGCGCCAACCCGTGAGCTGGCTCAGCAGGTGCAACAAGTGGCTGCTGAATACGGCAGAGCCTCCCGTCTCAAGAGCACCTGCATCTACGGTGGTGCGCCCAAAGGACCCCAAATCAGGGACCTTGAGAGGGGTATGCTTACTTTGTTATTCTCACTATGTAAATGGTAATACAATTCATTTGACTCTTCTTTTCAATCAGGGATTTGTTTTATGATTTAAGGTTTGATTGGTTTTAATTTTAAATTTGTAATATTATGTTTTCCCTGTTTATTGTTTTTATTTAGGTGTCGAGATTTGCATCGCTACCCCGGGTCGCCTCATTGACTTCCTGGAGTGTGGTAAGACCAATCTGCGTCGCTGCACCTATCTGGTGCTGGATGAAGCAGACCGCATGCTGGACATGGGATTTGAACCTCAGATCCGCAAGATAGTGGAACAAATTCGGGTAAGTTATGTTATTTTCTTTCACTTGGCAGACAATTGACATTATGAGACAATCTCAGAGTAAAGTAAATTGTTGCAAACATGACTACTACTCAGCTGCTTTGTTTATGCTCCAAAGAGAGGAATTAAATACATAACCAAACAACCTGCAACCAACATTGATACTTCAGAACCCAGATTAACTGTTACTGATACTAGATATTAGACCGGTGCATCCTTACATTTTTAAAAAGCGAAATGTGAGGGATAAATTGACTTTGAAGCTGCAAAACAGTGTTGAAGTCCTCCTTTTTGTCCTTACCAGCCAGACCGTCAGACCTTGATGTGGAGCGCCACCTGGCCTAAGGAAGTTCGCCAGCTGGCTGAGGACTTCCTAAAGGACTACGTCCAGATCAACATAGGCGCACTGCAACTCAGTGCCAACCACAACATCCTGCAGATAGTTGATGTTTGCAATGATATGGAGAAGGAGGACAAGTGAGTAGATGTTTCATACCTCTTTATCAGCATCAGTCAGTCAACTGATGTGATGTGAGGGAAACTTTGTATCAGTCCATGACCCTACGTGTTACAGTTATCCTTTCCTCTCAAAACATGGTTTAAATAGGCAAGTAGTTCAAGAACATTGTTTATTTAATCTTGAATCAGTGTGTGACTGTACTTGCATCAGTAGAAACATAATGTCTGTTGTAGTGACAGACTATATTTTGTCAACTAGGTTTTGTCTCAACTTCCTCTTTGTCTCTTCTCTGTCAGACTGATCCGTTTGCTGGAGGAGATAATGAGTGAAAAGGAAAACAAGACCATTATTTTTGTGGAGACCAAAAGGCGTTGTGATGAGCTCACCAGGAGGATGAGAAGAGATGGGTAAGGATCTCCTCTTCCCTCCAATCAAAAAATGTTTTTTTTTATTCTATTCATCTGGAAAGTTAACATTTAGGCTATGCCAAATGATAACTTTTCTTTCTCATTGCTCTTATTTGTTGTTGCATTAGTGTTTAAAGTTCAATCTGTCTGTCACAGGTGGCCAGCAATGGGAATTCATGGAGACAAGAGCCAGCAGGAGAGGGACTGGGTCCTTAATGGTGAGATTTAATAAATCAACTTTCAAGATACGGTTTAAAAAAAAAAAAAAAGAAGTATATATATATATATATAATTAATCCTTCTCACAGGCTTTTCTGTAATTGAAGTAAATATTTGTCCCTCTCCCTTCAGAGTTCAGATATGGTAAAGCTCCAATCCTCATCGCCACAGATGTGGCCTCACGTGGCTTGGGTCAGTATGCCATTGAGTAGCACCACTTTCTTGTCAGTGTTTCACTTACTTTAAAGAAAGTGGGTTTGCTTTCTTTAACTTTTCTATGCATTTTTCTGAGTTTTTCTCACCTTAAGGTGGAGTCTTTGTGGCAGGCGCTAGGCATGACAGTCCCAGGCCTCGAGAGGGAGAAGGATGACATATTGGAAGTGCTCAGCTGGCTTGCCACCCAGTGGGCCTAGAGAGGTGAAAGCACTTGTGTGCCAGTGATCTTCAAAAGGCTGTGTGGCTAAGCCTTCGTCTCTGATATGTTGTTGAAATACACACACATCTGTTCTCTGTCCATGGATTTCACCTGACAACTGCCATCCAGCTGTTTCCAACTCAAACGTTAAAAAAAAAAAAAAAAAAAAAAAAGATATGCTTGATGTTGTGACTTTTGCCTTGCATGCTGTTGTGTTAGAGAGCGCTGTATTGCAAGTCACTTGTTTGAGATTTGGAACAATTGTTACCTTTCGGAGCTTGTATCACACAGCATGGGTGCTTGTGAGCCTGTCTAAGCTTTCAGTTGTTTTCTTTTCCCGTCAAAGTGCTGGATTTCTTCAAATGGAGAGAGCAGTTTGAAATCTTTTACTTGTCTCTGAAAATTGATGAGACCTGGCACATGTGTTTAGGGGGTAGTGGGAACATCTAGTGAGAAGAGAAAGAGAGTGAGACAGCTCAAACCAAAGTTCCTCCCTCGCCTGCGTTTTATAGTCATGTCGAGACCTGCCAACGAGAGACATTTTCTCAAGTGAACACTGGCTTCTTGGAAGATCTTGCCTTGATGAGACTGATGACGGGGGCGGGGGGAATTGTTCCGTGCTCGGTTAGGGGTCCCACAGGGTTCAATGCTTGGGCCTTTTTCATTTTTTTTGAAGGGGGCCCCTGTTCAAATTAGTACTTGGTCTATTTTGTCTTGGCAAGACGTGCAGTGCGGCCTTTAATATCAAGCTTCTTTTGAGAGTGTACTGGGAAAAACGGACCTGCAAAAATGTACCCCAGAATGGTCCTATATTGGCACATGAAGAGGCCCCAGTGCATATCGTGGCCCAACTGCGTAGAAGCTCCTGGATGTCACTTGACAATTTGTGGGGGATTTCGCTGCATTGGGAAAGGACTAGTGAATGCATACTCCTTTATGGTAAGACTTAAATCCATTTTTTTTTTTTCTCCCTTGGTTAACAAAAGGGAGAGTGAATGTCTTTTGGATCTTTTTGATTATGGTAAGCAATTGGAGTGTGCATCGTTTCTCTCTTCCCACAGTAGTATTCCCATGGAGTAGATGTATACACAATCTCATGTTGTTTTTAACCCGTTTCCTCCACAGCCTAATGACCATCTTCTCCCCCCAGCCTCCACAGTTGCTAACTTGTCCCTTTGATCTGGCTGTTGTGGTGTGCAAAATCCTGTGTGGCCTCCATGTTTTGTTTTGCCACACTGCAACACTTTCACAGATGTGGAGGATGTGAAATTTGTCATCAATTATGACTACCCTAACTCCTCCGAGGATTATATCCATCGCATTGGACGCACTGCCCGAAGTCAAAAAACGGGCACTGCCTACACCTTCTTCACCCCCAACAACATGAAACAAGCCAGTGACCTGATCTCTGTGCTCCGCGAGGCCAACCAGGCCATTAACCCCAAACTGATCCAGATGGCAGAGGACAGAGGAGGTAAAATCTGATACTTGTTTACATTAATAATGGTTTTCAAGGAAGATGCAGTGTATCTTTTAGTAGATATGAGAGTTGATACTTGATGAACAAGTCAAGCCCCCTGTTGATTTTATTTGTCTATTGATTTCACAGATTCATATTGTATGCCTCTGTATTAGGGACTAATATCCTAGATGGTTTGGATGAAATTATATAATCTTTGGCTTGTCATTGTCTCAGAAGCCCTTTCTAGACTTTTTACCTCGTTTCGTAAATGTTCTTAAAAGCACTTCTTATGCAGTAGTTGAGATTCTTCTCATGTCAGATCTCATGTCTACTCTCTCCCCTTTTGTCCCTCTCTTGTCTTCTTCTCATGCAGGTCGCGGAAGGGGGGGAAGAGGTGGCTACAAGGATGACCGTCGGGATAGGTATTCCGGGGGTGGGAGGAGCAACTTTGGCGGTAGTAGCTACAGGGACAGGGACAGCGATAGAGGGTTTGGCAATGGGCCGAAGAGTGCCTTTGGTGGCAGTAAGGCCCAAAATGGTGGCAGCTATGGAGGTAACAGCGGTAACTCTAGTGGTAGCTATGGCAACAACAATTATAGCAACAGCAACGGACAGGGTAATTTTGGTGCTCCAGCAAACCAGGTGGGTGCTTTTGGTAACCAAAGCTTCCAGGGCCCCCCTCAGTTCGGGGCCATGCAGAGGGCCGCTCAGAATGGCATGAACCACCCACCATTCCCATTCAACTCTCAGCCACCACCACCACAGGCCCAACAGCCACCACCCCCACCACCAATGGTGCCCTACCCCATGCCACCACCCTTCCCTCAGTAGATATGATATCCGCACAATATATGGAACCAACATGATTTTGGTTTAGTCTTGAAATCTTACAATATGATTATTATTATTATTATTATTATTATTATTATTATTATTATTATCCTTTGTACTGTTTAACTTTGTTTTGCTTACAGCAGGGTTGGAAATATTCACTAAACCCAGAAGCATTAAATGGGAGTCATAGACACGTCTCCTATAGTGCAATTATGATTGCTGCACTTTTCCTTGGATGTTTTTTTTGTTACATTCCTCAGTAATTTATTTTTACTAGGTAATGCAGTGTTTTCAGTTTGTGGTATGTTTTAAAGTGATGTTATGAAGATCATACAAAAAGGGTGCGTGTAACCCTTTTAAATAAAAATAAGAAATTGGGACCCGTGTGTTGTGTTGACTGTGTGGGAAGGTTGGGTAGCAAGAACTATTAGAACTGGGATTGTTTTCATGTGGATCACTTTGCATTGGTATACCAATACTGAGCTGACTTGTCAGAAACAATGCTTCACAGAAATTTAAACAATGCACATATTATTGGCAGGGTTGGAAATTAACTTGTTGTCCACTTGCCACTGTGGCTAGTGGATTTCATAATTGTTTTCTTTTTTTTTGGCTGGTGAGTGAAACAAATCTAGCAGCCACTTAATATTTTATCAGAATGTTGCTGGTGCTAATTTCCAACCCTAGTTATTGGGCATCATGGATGTTTGCAACACCTGGATGTTCCTGCTCCACGTTTTTGGAGCCACTACCTTATTCTACACAACTAAACTGTCTACTGCACATTAAGATATTAAGTTTAGGGCTGCAGTGACCGTAATTAAACTACACATTTGTTGATATTTTTTATTAGGCTGGTTGCATTTTTTTTTATATTATCTTTAAATTACTGCTAAAGATATCGATCCTCCTAATTTAAAGCAAAAAAAAAAAAAAATGCATTTTATTCCAGACAGTGGAGACAAAGCTTCTAAAACCATTATATAAGAAAATAAAGATAAATATATATTACAGTCTAGACCTGTGCCTTATGAAAAGCGTCTCGAGATAACTTCTGTTATGATTTGAAAAAATTCTATTTAAATAATACGACGGAGATATTATGTTGTTTTTTGGTATATTGTTTACCTCACTGGGGTAATTTTTGGTGTTCCTTTAATAATAATAATTATTATTATTATTAATTATGAAAAGCAATACCATTTGAGTAAAAAAAAAAAACACTTCACGTTGGAAAAGAAATATAGACATTAATTTAACACAGGAACTACATATGAACACAGCTAAACTATGTAGTATACGTTAAGATATTATGTTCAGGGCTGCAGTTACCGTAATTAAACTGCCCATTTGTGAATATGTTTTACTAGGCTGGTTGCAGTATTTTTTTTATATTATCTTTAAATTACTGCTAAAGATATTGATCCTACTATAAAGCAAAAACAAAAGCATTTTATTCCAGACAATGGAGACAAGGCTTCTAAAACCAGTGTAGAAGAAAATATAGATAAATATAGAGTACAGTCTAGACCTGCGCTATGTGAAAAGTGTTATGATTTGACGCCATATAACTTTTTTTAAAATTGAAACAAGACGACTGATATATTATACGTTGTTTTGGTATATTGTTTACCTCACTGGGAATATTTTTGGTGTTCCTTTAATTATTATTATTATTATAATAATAATTATTATTATTATTATAATTATTACTCAAATTCCATTTGAGTAACAAAAAACACTTCACATTGGAAAAAAATATAGACATTAAATTAACTAAATAAATAAAACATTAAAAAATCACTTATTTTTGTCAAAATGATACTGAATATGAAATATGTTAAAATAAATCTAACCACACTGTCTGATTATTTCAGAAAGACACTGAATGCACCATCTGGCAGAAGCATTTGTAACCCGGATGTAAAGATTTCACTTCCGGATCACATATCACATGTAGTTCCTGTGAATTTCGAACTTTCTCCAGTGTTGTGTTTTTGTGTTCAACAGAAACAGTTTTAACTATCTTTGTTTGCGTTTACCTGCTAGATTGACTCCTAGATATCATTTTAACACAGTTAGTGTATTTTTACAGTAGCATTTAAGGTTTATTCGGACTTTACTCATGAGGATTCATCCCTCCAATAGAAGATCTTTGGCTGTCTCTCATCATGTTGTCTCACTGTGTCAGAAACGTCCCATCCAGACTCCTCTGCATATTAAAAACCTCTCAGTGCAGACTAACACCAGCTCTGCAGCAACACACCAGGAGACACTGCAGTGCATCACCATCCAGTGAGGGTTTGGATGAGGTGAGGACTTTGCTGCAGCTCTGTGTGGACAGGTACTATGTCTCACCTGGTGAGACTAACACAGAGCTGTTTAGGTGTGGGATGAGCTGCAGCTATGGTCCTCTGGGCATGGAGCTGAGGAGGAACCTGCTGGAGCAGTGGTGGCACTCTGTGACCAACTCCACAGCTCAGGTGTTTGGGATAAACACTCTGAGCAGCAGCAGCAGCAAGGACACAGCAACAGATGGACTGGGGATTGTTGAGTCTGAACATTTAAAACACATACTTGAGCAGCAAGATCTGAGCAAAGAGCAGCTCATCCAGAAGGTGCAGATGCTCATTCAGAGGTCCCCATCTCTGAGGACAAACTTCCTGCAAGGTAGAGTGCTGCATGACATATTGTATGATGATTATGATGACATGAAGTTTGGTGCACTGTAAACAATTGCTGTTAATTTACAGCAGGATTTCAACAGTATTAACCTGTTATTGCTAAAACAGTGCTTTACTGTTAATACAAAAGAAAACTTGTTAAATTACGCTCATAACTGAACTATAATGCATTCTTAAAAAACAGCCTACTGCTGATCAACTGTCTAAAGTATCATCAGTAACAGCTTCATGCAGTATCTTTTTAATTCTGGGACCTGATCTGCACATGTGAGGCTTGTACATTGTACATGATTGGAAAATCAGTGAATTAGCTTTATTGTTCTTCATCACATGTTGTTCTGGTTTGCATTCTGTGCTTGTATTCAGCTAGAGACACACATTTTGGGAAAAGTGTCAACAAGTCTATTATAGCCTTTTTCCTAACAAATGCCTTTAATTGTATTTAGTGTGACTATTCCTATGTCTGTAACCTGCTAAGTCTATTCATCTAGGCAAAAAATAATGTTTATTAAAATGTATGTAAAAAATAAATAGTGCATTAAAACAAATCAGTAAGATGATGTAAAATAAAAGTGAAAAACAGCTATATAATGTATCTTTAAACAGTAAATTAACTGTAAAATACTTTTAAAAAACAGTATTTTTCATTAACAGTACAAAGCTGTAAATTTCAGCGACAGTATGATAATGTTAATTTTACAGTAACATAAAGGCAACCCTGCTGCCAGTTCTTTACTGTTATTTTACTGGGAAATTCTTAACAGTATGTGTACAGCAAGGTGATTACAAGATAGACCATCATTGGTTCAGCAAACCATCATGGAGCTCCAGTAAAATGGTAAATAACTGGTGGTTTTAAGGGACTTTCTTGGCCCTGGTTGAGTCTATCCTAGTTCAACTCCACCTATCAAATATTATATTTAGTTTAGGATCATTGTGGTTAGGGTTAGGACATTAACAGTCTGCTAAGGAGCTGGGATTTATACCTGTCCTCATAGATGATATCAGTCTATAATAGGGATGCACTGATACCGATACCGATCAGATATCTGTTACAATGGGGCAGATTTATGCAATTCAATTTTATGTTTATAAACTATATACATAATATACTGTATTTTTAATTCCTGTCATCAAGTTTTAAACAATTTGTTGCTGCATTAAAAAAGGTTAACACTTGAATTGTAATTCCTGTTAATTTTTAAGATTTTTTACCAAGTTACTGGTGTATGATTTATCATTTTAATAATAAAGAACAATTACATAAATGTATATCTATGTATTTATTGGTCACTTCAGAAAGTTAGCAAAGCGATGTTTAAGTGTAGCCTGACGTTGCCGTACACATACAAGAATGATCCCAGTCACTTCCACTCAGTGAGGCATACAGCTTATTGATTAAACACTGGTATCGGATCGGTACTCGGTATCGGCCGATACCCAAAGCCCAGGTATCGTTATCGGCATCTGGACTGAAAAAGTTGGATCGGTGCATCCCTAGTAGTTTAGTCTATTGAGGGACAAAAGGATAGCGCTTCACTCCTGGGGACATGACTGGTGGTATCTATCCTCAACTTGTAACAAAACAGTTTAATTATTAAACAATGTTAATCATCTTTGTTGAAGTACAAAATTAGAATGAATTGAATACAAACACAACAGTAATAAAGTTTGTTTTGTTCTCAGGTGCCTTGGAGCAATTTGTCCCCTCGTTGAAGCTGGTGAACAGGAAGCTGCCCTTCGGCCTGGCTGAGACTGGTCTGTGTTTCCAGCCCTCAGATGGCTCCAGTTGGTGAGGCTTCATCTACTGTCTGTCTGTCTGTCTGTCTGTCTGTCTGTCTGTCTGTCTGTCTGTCTGTCTGTCTGTCTGTCTGTCTGTCTGTCTGTCTGTCTGTCTGTCTGTCTGTCTGTCTGTCGTTCTGTCTGTCTGTCTGTCTGTCTGTCTGTCGTTCTGTCTGTCTGTCTGTCTGTCTGTCGTTCTGTCTGTCTGTCTGTCTGTCTGTCGTTCTGTCTGTCTGTCTGTCTGTCTGTCTGTCTGACAGACTGTCTGGCACTACAGATTCTCCGGATGAGATTTTGGAACGAGGGCGAAATTATTTTGCACCTTCATACTCAATATTGCCTGATGAGTTTATGTTAGTACCACCTGTATGTTATATGAAGACAAGTATGTGGACGTAGTAATTGAGTAATGTGTGCAAAAAAATAATGTCTTTTATAAATCATTAAACCTTTTTCTACCTACTCATGTAATATTTGTATAAATAGATTAGACTCTCATCTTTTTGGTTATTGTGGCCATTTCCAAAAACAACATCCTGTAAAAATGCTGTGTATCTCCTTGCATTTGGTAAACAAAACCATTTCACTTTGTTGTAGATTGGACTGCAGCACATGACCTACAGTCACCCAACCTAGCTCTTCTGATCATATCAGTTTTGATGTCAGTAATTGTTTGCATTCATGTTGTTGTACACTGTTCATTATTTAACCACTAGAGAGCGAACTGGCCCCGGTTTTCTGAGCTAATAGATATTTGTGCTTTTTAAAAAATAGAGCATTGCTGTATTTCTTAATAAAATAGGTATATTTGAATACAGTTAAGAGCTAAAAAGTGTGTGTTGGTAGTGCCGCTGTAATTATAAAGTAACTGTTCTTTGTCTGCCAGCCCAGCTGAGGTCACCCAGACGTCTCTGGTGTGGTTCTGCTCTCCTCATACCTCTTCCCAGTGGCTGGATCACTGGACGCGACAGAGACTGAAGTGGTGGAGGAAAGTGAGTATTATTAAATATGAGGGAGTATTTCAGAGCACTGCATGTAAGCTGAACAGATCCTTCAGTGCGTCCTTCCAGTGGTCCTTCATGGTGGTCTTACATTAAATAATAGGTGAGAAGGAAGACCCTCAAAAGTGCTTTAGTTTTTGAGATACCCCTGCCGGAGGTAGAACAAAGCACAACAATGTTGTTCATATTTTCTAAGGTGTCTTACATATGAAATGGATTATTGCATAGAAATATTTTACTGCAAAATGAAGTGGGAGATGATACAATTGAGTTCATGTAATTTCATAATTAAACACAATCTGATTAATCCCAAATTTGGTGTGATAGTGACCAGGGGGTTCCTCTACATGTGTGAAGAAACAGAATGTGATTATCTTGATGCACTGAGGAAATACTGTACTACAAATACAGGAGTACGATAAGCGAATATGAAGGTCTATGATGAATTCATTAATTTATAAGTACTCCAAGTCCAGTCTGAAAAGGTCTAAATATCTTATGACTTTCCATCATTGATACTTGATTTTTAATACTTAAAGCTACACTCCCTAATCTTCCTGCAAGGCCCCCAAACATAAAATGTCCCCCCAGAAAGCTGCGGATGCTTTGAACTTTAAGACTCAACACTGAGATAGGAGGTTTGGGGAGAAGTCAAGGATTGTAAATTATTACTAAATATTCAGTTACATGAAATCCGGTCAACCCATGCCATGTCTTTCCAGTTTGCCCTGTCTCCATCAGACTTCAGCAGTAGTGACGTCCCAGAGGAGGAGCTCGAGGCGGCGGCGTCTCGCGGTGTGAGGATCGTTTACAGGTTCCCGTGGGGACAGGAGCCCCTGGAGACGCTGTGGAGCAGAGGAAACGCTGAGCTGCTGCTGCGCACACACAAAGGAGTCCGTTCCAAACTACAGGTCAGCCTGCATATCTGTTTTTTAGTGTCTTCATGACAGGACACTTTGTATGTGTGCTTTTTGTGTTTGCATTCAGTTTCTTGTCAGGTTGCCGTTGGTGTAGAAGCAATCACGCTTGACAGCATCATGGAGATATTTCCAGAAAAATCACGAAGCAGCTATTTGCGACTATTGTGGCCTTTCTTCACGGTAATCACATGTAGTGTTAATTGTCTTTCTAAACACGATTCAGAGTCCAGATGGCCGTAAGTCAGACACTCACATCATCTCGGTAACCGGGAACATGGACCGCGGTGTGATGGCCTTCATGTCCAACTCACTCCAGCAGCTGAAGAAAGAAGACAGCAAGCAGAAGCTGCTGCAGAGGAAGGTGATGACCCACCGCTGACCCACTTGTAAAAAAAAAACAATAAAATATTATTCCACCGTCTCACTCTTTTGTGATGTGATCCTCTATCACTGAGCTTTGGTTCGCTGTTGATTTCAGGTCCTGAAGTTGCACCCAGTGTTGACTCCAGTCAAAGTGGCGTTGGACATCGGCAGGGGAGCCACGATGGAGATGAGGCAGGTAAGAAAAACATCTATTGACAGTGGACATCAATGATCAATTGTTTTTATTTTATCTTGATTAAATCTGTGTGAATACACATCCCAACAGTGAGTCAACTGATGATAGAATCAGCACTAAAGTATTTAATTGAACTTGTTTGCTGCGTAGGCATCAGTGAACATACATTAATGAGCATTTGATTATTCTGTAGGTTTGTGAAGGGCTGCTGCAGGAGTTTATGGAGGCTAAGATCTCTGCGTGGCCCGGGTATCTCGACACTCTGCCAACGTCAATGGAGCAGCTGAACGCAAAGTAAAGTACAATTCAGTGTTGTAATGCCAACAAAATTGCTCATTAGCAGCAAATTATCAGTGTTTGTCTTGCTTCGGACTGACGTGCAACTCTGCTTCGATGCATTTCAGGTACGATGAGATGGGAGTGCTTTTCACTGTGGTGATCAGCGTGAACACGCTGGAGAGCGGCCTGCTTCAAGTCCGCAGCAGAGACACCACCATCAAAGAGACCAAGCACGTCTCTGAGATCAAGAACTTTCTCTCCACATACATTTCTGCTGCCGACAACATCTGAATGGACTTTTTGTTTTGGTAGCTAAAAGGAAAAGGTCTGAATATTGTGCTGCTTCAGGTTTTGTATCCCTTCCAGGTACAAAATCTACGAGTTAGGGAGGAATATTTCAGCTGAACGGAGAATTTAATGGAAATTAATCTTTTCCTGAATGTCTTTTGGCTCAATGTGACCGAATTATGACTTGTGGATGTTTGATGTGTTTATGTATATATATTTGGCTGATAATGGCTGTGACCATCCTGTACCTCATTTTACCTCATTGCTCAAAGTTTATGTTGCACGTACCCCCAGATTTTTATTGGGTATGCTTAAAGTGTGTAGCATTTTTGAGGATCTAGTAGCAGAAATGGAAAACAATATTCATAACTATGTTTTCATTTGTGTATAATCACCTGAAACTAAGAATCCTTGTGTTTTGGTTACCTTAGAATGAGCCCTTCATATCTACATACTCACAGAGTCCACCATGTTACTCCGCCGTGTTTCTACAGTAGCACAGAACGGACAAGTGGCAGCTTAAATTTGGTGTTGCGAATGCACCGGTTGAAAGATGGAGGAAGAAGAAAGAAGAGGAATAAGTGGGTGCTGGTGCTGCTGGCTAACCATTTAGCGTTGTGAGAATTTTGAGAACCCAAATTTTGACAAATGGAGGATTGTGCTTATTATTTAGCACAAGAAAAAGAAAGGGAGCGTGAATCCTCGTCGTCAAAGAAGCAGAAACATGAAGCTAAACGAAATCGTGACAGGCAACGGCAGAAAAGGAGGATAAACATTGGTGTGGCCTTCATGTTTTCAGAGTGACTCCAGAGTTTCCTGTTTTCTGCTGAACCTGAAGGCCACCGTAGGTTCTTTACACGCTTGGAAAGGGAGGGGTGCAACCTCACCGCAAGATGCCACTAAATCCTACACACTGCTCCTTTAAGGGCTCACAGCCTCCTATCAGTACTTCTGAGGTAAAGAGGTAGATAACTACTGCATGTGATAATGTCACTGTGTGAATTCACCAAGGTGGTATTTACATGACTGGAGGAGGATTGGGATAAATGTTTGGTGTGTTTATTTCTGTCTCCCTTTCTATTAAAATATACAGAATGTCTCTTTTTAATATTTTGTTGTTGTTGTTGTTGTTGTTGTTGTTGTTGTTGTTGTTGTTGTTGTTGTTGTGATGGTCCGTGTGCTCCCGGTAAGTTGTTGTAGATTAGTTGATTAATAATGTGACACTTGCGAATCAATATTTCTCTTGAGGTTCAAAGATCATTCTTGACCCTGGAAAAACACTTGAGAGTCTTACCTCAAGGTCCATTTTATAACTGCTCATAAGCTTTCAATCATATTACACAATCTTCATCATATTTTACATCTCTAAATTAGGGCTGTGTATTGGCGAGAATCTGGTGATACGATACGTATCATGATACAGGGGTAACGATTCAATATATTGCAATAATGTAAGCAATCCGAAATATTGTGATTTTTTAAAAATCAAATTTTAGGAAAGGTCATAGAAAATAATATATATATATATACATACACTCACCGGCCACTTTATTAGGCACACCTGTTCAATTGCTTGTTAACACAAATAGCTAATCAGCCAATCACATGGCAGTAACTCAATGCATTTAGGCATCTAGAGGTGGTGAAGACGTCTTGCTGAAGTTCAAACCGAGCATCAGAATGGGGAAGAAAGGGGATTTAAGTGACTTTGAACGTGGCATGGTTGTTGGTGCCAGACGGGCTGGTCTGAGTATTTCAAAAACTGCTGATCTACTGGGATTTTCACGCACAACCATCTCTAGGGTTTACAGAGAATGGTCCAAACAAGAGAAAATATCCAGTGAGCGGCAGTTGTGTGGACGGAAATGCCTTGTTGATGTCAGAGGTCAGAGGAGAATGGGCAGAGTGGTTCGAGATGATAGAAAGGCAACAGTAACACAACCACTCGTTACAACCAAGGTATGCAGAATACCATCTCTGAACGCACAACACGCCCAACCTTGAAGCAGATGGGCTACAGCAGCAGAAGACCACCCGGTACTAGCACCGGCCACTTTATTAGATACACCTTGTACCTAATAAAGTGGCCGGTGAGTGTATATATATATATATATAAATTATTTTATATATATTTATATATTATTCATTATATTGATTGTGTTATATTTCAGTTGCAGCCATAAAAGTGCATGCCTCAATTAAAAATGATGTATTTCTTCTGTATCTTCCTGTGAAAGGAACCTGCCTAAAGTATCAATCGCATATCAGCTCAAATCTCGCGAGATTTGGATGGTAGCTCCGCCCCTCGCTGTGTCGTCATCGGTCGCTGGTTGTACTCTGAGCATGTGTGTGTAGCTGGTAGAGCTCAGCCGTTAGCTTCTAGAGATATTCAGAGATGGCCGCAGACAAACAGAACGACGCTAAACTCTCCTCCACGGGAGCAAATAAAGAAAACGAAGGACTCGGACTGGAAAGTATCCTTCAACAGCAGCAGACGTGTAGCGGACCGGTTCGTCCTTAGTCCAACGGTTCTGTGTCAGAAGCTAACGGCTAGCTAAGCTAACCTAGCTAACCGTTAGCTTCTGAGCTAGCTAGCTGTAGAGGATAACGTTAGCTAGCCTCAGAGCTCTGTTAGGCTACGTGTCACACTGAAGCAGGCTGTCAGTCAGTGGCAGGCTTCAAAAGCAGATTTATGTGGCTTGTCACAAACTTTTTGTTCAAGAATAAGGATGTTAAATCAACTCAGTATATCAGTTAGTATGTGCTGCTATAGATATATGTGTTTAACTGTGGTAACCTCTCAGTTTCAGTACCAGCTGTGTTGCTGTTTCTGCAAAATATCACATATATAGCACTTTTCTGGGTCTGTACGTCCAGAGCTTGTGTGTGATGATATAGATATGTGTGTTTAACTGTGGTAACCTCTCAGTTTCAGTACCAGCTGTGTTGTTTCTGTAAAATCAGTAATCAGACTTCTCTGGGTCTGTACTTCCAGTGCTAACATGGCTGTCATATTCATACTTCAATATGAATGACATATGTTCCCCTGGAAGTACCATGTGTGTGATGATATAGATATATGTTAAAATTGTGGTAACCTCTCAGTTTCAGTAGCAGCTGTGTTGCTGTTTCTGCAAAATATCACATATATAGCACTTTTCTGGGTCTGTACGTCCAGTGCTTGTGTGTGATGATATAGATAAATGTTCAACTGTTATAACCTCTCAGTTTCAGTACCAGCTGTGTTAAATATCACAGCACCACATTCAGACTTCTCTGGGTCTATACGTCCAGTGTTAACATGGCTGTCATATTCATACTTCAATATGAATTACATATGTTCCCCTGGAAGAAAAAGCAGATTTATGTGGCTTGTCACAAACTTTTTGTTCAAGAATAAGGATGTTAAATCAACTAAGAATATCAGTTAGTATGTGCTGCTATAAATATATATGTTTAACTGTAGTAACCTCTCTTTCAGTAGCTCAGCTGTGTTGTTTCTGCAAAATATCACAGCACAGACTTCAAGATTCAAGATGTTTATTGTTATACAGGTACAAACGTGTGAAATACTTTTTGCTGGGAAGCTCCATTAAAATAATAAGTTATATTACATTTACATTACAACTATAAAAGGAAATACTTTGTACAAGGGCATATTAAGAACATATACAGTATAAGCTATATTTTTGTGTGAGAATGTGTCATATGAATTATCTATTTTCTAGGTCTGTATGTCCAGTGCTAACATATTGCTGTCATATTCATACTTCAATATGAGTGACATATGTTCCCCTGGAAGTAACATGTGTGTGATGATATAGATAAGGTTGTCCCTTAACACCGATTTCCCAGTTTTGCAAATAATCAAGGAGTCCCAGCAGCAGCATGGCCTCAGACACGGAGACTACCAGAGATACAGGTGAGCTGTGCAGGTCATACATGACCTATAACACCTGCACTACCTGGACCATAGCTGCAGAGATTTGTGTTTGGTAAACTGTTGTATGGCTTGTCACATAGAGGAGCACGGTTTTAACATGATCACAAGCCATTCATAGGGCATATCTGTGAACTTTGTGTGTGCTTAAATTTTACATTTCATATTATTTTTTATCCAGATGTCCAGATACTGTGATATAACACAGTATTTATTACCAAATTAGTTTTCTACATTGAGAAGAAGCTGTTTGCATGAAAACCTCTCCTGCCATATGGCCCACATGCGACATGCGTACAAATGTATCTTAATACTTTATTAACCACACTTGTGCAATATAACGCAATCAAATACAACAGCAAAGTGGCCACGCATTGTATTTTACACACATCATTTTCACTACTTTTAACTCTAAGTGGCTAAAATAATAAATCTTCCTTTAGACAATTTAGAATAATAGTTTATCAAAGAAAACCCTCGAATTGTATTGGTGAAAATTTACTGTGTGGTTGTCATGTCTATTGTGAGATACCAAGGTTGGAAATGTACATGTAAACGTTATGAATTTACTGTAATGTAACCATCTTTGTGTAACTGCGTGCAGGGGTTACTGCTCCCGCAGACTACGACGCCTGCGCAAGACTCTTGGCTTCAGGATGGGCAACCGACACAAGTTCATCGGGAAAAAAATAACGGTCGAAATGCTCTCTGACAGCAGGTGAGGAATGGAAAGTCTGAGTCGGACTGGAAGGTCTTGAGTCAGACATTCATGTGCAGTTAACCAGCTGATGTTACGGAAGAGCCTCATATACAGTAAATAACGGTTTAATACACAAACCCTGTGTTTGAAGCAAGATAATAGACGCACATCACTGAGGAGTTTGGACTGTTCGTACATAAATGTTGTGCCGTGTTGTTATCTACGAAAGACATAAAAGTCTGCAACTGGTTTGGTACACCTCGCTGTTAAACTACAGAATTTAAACCAGCCCTTGTAATGAATATATCTGCAGAAGATAAATTGGTGATTGTCGACCTTGGATTGGAATTCAGTTACTGAATGCCAACTATAAATGGTGAAAATATGCTACCAAGCAACTGATGCAATGACCTTCCCCTCTTCAGGTATCTGTTGCTGGTTTTGATGGAGGCAGAGCGTGCATGGAGTTACGCCATGCAGCTGAAGCAGGAGGCCAACACAGAGCCGCGTAAGCGCTTCCACCTGTTGGCACGACTACGCAAGGCTGCCAAGCACAGCGAGAAGCTGGAGAAGCTCTGTGAGAGCCCCCGTGTCGACGCCAAGACCAAACTTGAGGCGCAGGTACATAATACAAAGTCACCTTCAACCTGCTTTTAGAGACGTGTATAGAATAAGAGGTATACATGTGCTATGAGATTGCAGCCTCGAAGGTCCAAAAGTGTTCTCAACCTCTGTCTACCGTCTACCCCGGGGCCTCTTACCAGTTGGCCATTTCTAGAAAACCCCCAAAGGGAGGCGTCCAGGAGGCATCCTGATCAGATGCTCGAACCTCAGCTGGCCCCTTTCGACGCGAAGGGGCAGCGGCTCTTCTCAGAGCTCCCTCCGGATGTCTGAGCTCCTCACCCTATCTCTAAGGCTGAGCCCAGCCACCCTACAAAGGATACTCATTTTGGCCGCTTGTATCCGCGATCTCATTCTTTCGGTCACTACCCAAAACTCATGACTATAGGTGAGGGTTAGAGCGTAGATGGTCTGGTAAACGGAGAGCTTTGCCTTCCGGCTCAGCTCTCTCTTCACCACAACGGTCCGGTGCAACGCCCGCATAACTGCCGACGCATCGAAACGCCTGTCCATCTCCCGCTCCATTTTACCCTCACTTGTGAACAAGACCCCAAGATACTTAAAGAACTTATTATTTAAAGCTGTGTTACAGGGAGCAAAAATCTATTATTCACTAATAATCTTGTATTTTATTTCAGGCGTACACTGCATACCTGACTGGTATGGTGGAGTTTGAACTGCAGGAGTGGAAGCTCGCTATGGAGGCCTTCAACAAGTGCAAGTAAGTTTAAACATCACTACAGTTTCTTAATACGTCGGTAGAATAAGTGGCAGTTTGTCATGTATGATTTTTTTTTTATTTCATTGGGAAATTTTAAACAACCACATTTGTGTCTTGTCAGGACCATCTATGAGAAGCTGGCCAGTGCTTTCACTGAGGAGCTGGCAGTCCTGTACCGCCAGCGTGTGGACGAGATATCACCCAACATCCGCTACTGTGCTTACAACATTGGTGAGTAACACCATCTTAGACTCTTTAGGCATCGTGAGACGTTGTTCACTAACTGGACATGTCCCGAAGCTCATATCACCCACCCTCTCCCTCCAACACACACACACACACACACACACACACACACACACACACACACACACACACACAGTGTAACTGGATATTTGTTTTTTCTGTCTGATTGCAGGTGACCAGAACGCCATCAATGACTTGATGCAGATGAGACTGACTGGTGGAGGAGGAGGCATGATGGCTGAGAAACTAGAGGTGAACATACAGGAGTTGGGCATTAGTTTATATGCTTGTATCATCACTCATCTTTCATATATTTGTGATGCCTAATATCATGTCAGGGGAGGAACACACACATACACATGCTCCTCAACTTTGCTCTTAATAAAAATGTAAACTGAGCAAATTTGTGTGCATCAAAGACCTCTCAGCTCTTGTGGATCTGAAAATCTGTGTTTGATGAAAACCGTTTCATGTGTTTCTTATTTCTCCTCAGGCCCTGATCACTCAGGCAAGAACCAAGCAGGCAGCCACCATGAGTGAGGTGGAGTGGCGAGGACGGACGGTGCCCGTCAAGATAGACAAGGCCCGCATCTTCCTGTTGGGTCTGGCAGACAATGAGGCCGCCATCGCTCAGGTCAGTATATTTAGTTCCTGCTTTGTAGGGGCAAAAACAAACTGTACTGTGCTCGATGTGAAGCACTTATTGTTATTATTACATGTGATAATGATACAAGGGTCTGCGTGATGTTAATTTCTGCCCACATGCTGCCCAAAATGTATGACTACGTAGACCATACACAAGCAGTGATTGACAGCTGCCCAGAGACTGGACGGCTCTGATTGGTTGTTTAGATTCGGGCGTGGTGAAAACTTGCAAATGCCATTCGGAGCACTAAGAGGACACAGGAATGATTTTTCCACAAATCTGTCTCATGCACTACTGTCAGGATATAGTGACAGTTTGATGAAAATAACTTTTTATCATATTTGCTCAAAGTTACCGACTGTAGCTTTAAGATTTGATAAGCAGAATCGTTAAAATCCAAACGATACCCAACCTTACTTGTACGAGCCCATGTCCTTAACTACTCTTCCAGTACACATACCTTTCTAATGTTACGGTGTCTTGGCTTCAGATGAAACGTCTCAAAATGGGCATATGGCCTTAGTTTGAGCAGGACACCTCTTCCTCACAGTCCATGCAGTTCCTTAAACTCTCAGTAGGTGGCCCTCTCCTCTTTCCAGTCTCACACGTCCCCTCGCTGCCACCGCAGCTCATTCCTCCTGCTCTCTGATGCCAGAAGGCTCAGCACTCCCTTCGGACATACCTGTCACACCCACAGCCACTCAGGTCTCTGGCATGCAGCGTCTCTCATTGCTCGACTGCATTCTGTGCATTTCAGCCCACACATGAATACAGGGCTGCACCCAGCAGGTCTCTGTGGACAGATTAGTATTATCCTCTCTAAACACCTTTCAGTTTCAGATGGGCCCTTTTGGGACTCAACTGTAGCATTACAGTCTATTGTTAAGATAATAGTGACTGTAACTGAATGAATATGTAACCGAATAACCTGCAGCTAACAATTCTTTTCATTGTGGATTAATCTGTTGTTTATTTTCTCGATTAATCGATTAGTTGTTTGGTCTATAAAATGTCAGAAAATGGTAAAATGTTGACCAGCCCAAGATGACGTCCTCAAATGTCTTGTTTTGTCCACAACTCAAAGATATTCAGTTAACTCTCATAGAGGAGTAAAGAAATCAGAAAATATTCACATTTAAGAAGCTGGAATCAGAATTTTGACTTTAAAAAAACAAAAAAATTACTCAAACCGATTTTAATCGATTATCAAAATAGTTGCTGTTTAATTTAATAGTTGCCAACTTATAGATAAATTGTTGCAATTCTACTTTGAAGATGAATTATTGTTGTTTTTTCGTGATATTTTATGACCTACATCATAAAATAACATCCTCAGATATTATCTTTGTGAGTGACAGAATGAATGTTGTAAACTAGCAAGCTTAGGTGCCATTTTCCCCGATTGCTCAAGAGTATCATCACACCAACACCTTAAGTTTCCCTTGTGTTACCCCCCGATCCCCAGCTCTTGGCCTCTGGGGACAGGAAACACCGTATTGGGCCATACATCGATCCGAGGAGAAGAGCTCCGCTGACTCCTCCCTACTCTAATCGGTTTATCCGTCCAGCCCTCCTGAACAAGAGAGGATGCTCGACAGGTTGAGCAGGTCATGCTAGGCGTTGCCAGGGTGTTGGCACGAGTGTGTAACACTAAATAACATCGAGCCTTCTGGGTGGATGAGAGCAGCTGTGTGACCAGACTATTATCACTACGAGGAATTTTCCTCGTAGCATTCTTCCACTGTGTTGCTTCCTGAGGTTTTCGCCCCTTTTTGAAGGCGAATATGTGACAGCAACATCCATAAAAGTGTTTAACAAAAGTGATACTGTATCAACATTTCTTTTTGTCATTAATCGCTTACATTTTCCCATTTAATCCAACACGGCCTCTTTCTTTAAATACGAACAAATATCCTGTAGACATCCGTGACCGTCGTAGAGTAACACAGGCCTATTGTGTGAGTGTGTCGATGAAAGAAAGCTGAGGTGAAGAACAATCCTGTCATTCACAAATATTTGAACCCTGAAACTCCAGAGCGTGATGGTTGCTGATGAGTTGTGTGCAGGAATGCACCGGCAGCCTGCCGGGCAACATACCTGTGCCTCTCCCCCAGTTCGCCACAGTCACAGTCGCTCTTTGTATCAATCACCACTACGACTTGAGGATGAAATATTTGCGTTTGCATGATTGACTCTTATGAGTGCAAGTGTAGCTTTAATCAGGTGGAAAGTGTGTCAGAGTTCAGATATTGAGACTAATGTGTGTCTATCTTTCTTTTTTTTTTTGAAGAGTTTTTACGTTTATTCTTTTTCATTTTAAAGATATTTTAGGTGCAACCACTCAGACTAGGAGATAACATTTGATTCTGTAACTTTCTACAAGCTACAGTTCAGTGTTGCGGTCTAGAAAGTGTAAAATGTTTCTTCCTCATATTTACAAAGAGTCTTCCCCTCCCAAATTCCTCTCCATATGAAACCTTTTGTCATAACTGTAACATTGCACCACAAGGCACTAATTGCAACACGTATTTTATCATTCTGATCTGGTAGATCAGTATCAGTGCTGATACAGACCTGCCAAATGTGACCGATCCACATTTTAATACAGTTTTGTTGTTCGCTGTAGTGAGTTAATGCTAATGATTAACCTACTAGTACTATTGACAGTACTAGTATCAACTATTGATAGTACTAGTATCAACTATTGATAGTACTAGTACCACCATTTCCTGTATCTGCTTCATAGTAAATACATTTTAATAAGGGCTGTCAATCAATAAAAACTAATTGCAAAATAATCACACATTTTTTATCTGTTCGAAATGCACCTTAAAGGGAAATTTGTCAAGTATTTAATGCTCTTATCAACATGGGAGTGGACAAATATGCTGCTTTATGCAAACAAAGGTATATATTTATTATTGGAAATCAATTACCAATGGATTCCTTAGGTTTTGTAGTTTCATTTGATACCAGTATCTTCACTCTAGTTTTAAAACTGAGCCTGCTATAACCTCCGAAAGATTGATTGCGTAAAACAAATTTGTGGCGTTAAAACAAATTTGCGTTCATGTGTTATTCCGTTAACTTTGACAGCCCTAATTTTAATGTGAAGCCAATATTATTATTTTACTATGAAACAGGAAGTGTTGGTGATAAATAGCCGCTATGTTCCACTATAGATCCTAATTATTATTTCTGTTGTGCAGACGGCCAACGAGGAGACCAAAGAGCATCTGTATGAGACGCTGCTGGCCGAGTGCAGAGACACCATCCAGGCTGTGAAAGAGGAACTCAAGAGTGAGGCGGTAAGATAACACGGGTTTAAAAAGTTCACATATTTTGGTGAAGGAGAGGGATGAGTTTGTTGGGGATTTTTTGCTAACTGGTCAGAGTTGTCTGTTTGATTTACAGCTTACAAACAAAAGTGAAGACGTATCATTAAAACAAGAATGTGTAAAAGCTTTTTCTTTTAATTATTGCTTGTCTTGTCTTGTAGAAGCAGCGAGAGAGGAGCACTGATGCTGACAGCAGCAAGGTGTCCAACCTGCAGTTCCTGCACAGGTAAAAGAAACACGTGTTGAAATATATAAATATCAGTTAAGAAGACACTTACTTGTGCTTGTAAATGCCAGGATCAGACTTCACATATATTTGAGATGGTTGCTGTGTCCGATTATGCGATGACATTCTGTGTCTGTAATTATTTGTATTATCTATCTGCCAATGTGGCCCCTTCAGATTGCTTATTTTGTTCGATCAACAGTCAAAAACCCAAAGATATTCAGTTTATATAATGCGAAGACAAGCACAATAACATATCCAGGCCTAAGCATAAATAAGTCTTTCCACCCTTTGACATTTCTCACATTTATCTCCTTTATAAGTGAGTAATAAATGTGCTGTGGGTCTCCTCTCCCAGCTACCTGACCTACATCAAGCTGTGTACGTTGGTGAAGAGGAACGAGAGCATGGCTCACACTCTGCAGGCTAAACTGAAGGAACCCGAAGTCGACGAGAGCAAGAGAGGGCCCCGTCCACAGGATCTCATCCGCCTCTACGACATCATCCTGCAGGTAAATGTTAAATATATTGTGATCGTTGTAATCATAAGGCCCTGTATGTATGGAGAAATGGATAGTTTAAAAAATAAAAGAAATGAGTCAAGACAAAGGTGCCTTTTTTACATGAGTCGTCCGTAAGAGCAGCATGTATTTCAGTTAGTATAGTTAGTTAGATATTGTTTCTCAGTTGCTCACAGTAGCTGTGTGGGTGTGATGAGTTGTTTGATCTGTGTTATCAACAGTGAAGGGATGTGTACTTGGCCTGGTTTGACAGTTTCTGTCACTTCCTTGTCGCAGTGTAAAAGCTGTTTTTCACCAGTGCGATGTGGAAATGTGGTGCGTGCGAATTATCAGTGTTGCCGTGTTCCGTTTTCGTCCATAAGGCCCAAATGAGTTTCCTTACAGCGCCCGTGTTGTCTTCACACAACAAAAACTTAGACAGGGAATGTCTAAGGGGCTGACGTTAACTACACAATACACAAACTAACCGGACCCCAAGTGTGATGCTAACGCTAGCTGTTGTGGCTAGCCCCGTCCCTTCACCAGCATATAACCTCAGCAAGTGCATATCGGCTACATTACCATCTTCATTGTATCCCAGCAGCTGGGCGATCTCAAGCCATATATTGTCCTTTATTTGGTTGTTGAGGTCGTAGTGTTTGTCGTACATTATTGGGTGTTGAGACGTTGACGGTCTGTTTTTATTCCGAAACACCAGTAGTCCGAAAAATGTCCCATTGAACCGAAAAATGAGAATTTGTCCGCAAGTCTGTTGCCCTGAAAACAAACCTGTTCCAAGGCACTGAAAATACTCTCTCTCCGTACAACAAACTGGCTAATTGTGTAGAATGGATGTGATCAGTTGGAACAAAGAATTTAATTGGTCAAACGTATTTACGCAGGCAGAAATCGAGGTTTGTCCGAAGTTTCCCCCACACAAATGTTCCGCGAGAGTGTGCAAACATTCATGAGAAACCACAAAATCATTTTTTCAGACGTAAATCTGTGCTTTGTGTGAAACGGCTTTATCTCCCCTTCTGTTTCTCCCCATAACCTTCCTCTGTCCGTCCTTCTCTCCAGAGTCTGGCTGAGCTCTCCACCCTGCAGGGCCTGGAGGATGACCACACCTTCCAGAAGGAGGTGTCCCTCAAGACACTGGTCTACAAGGCCTACAGGTCAGACATTTTTTGGGGTTACCACCTCCTAATCAAAAAATACAACTAAGATTCAAATATTAAAGTGTCGTCTGGATACACAAGTGTTTGTGAGACAGTTAATGTTCATTGCTGCCATATATTTGCATGACATCCATGAGCCCACAATGTATTACTCTTGCAGTTGCTGTCCTCTTGTAGTCCTGTCTTTTGTTTTCGTTTTTTATACATAACTACGTACACTCATGTGTTCCCTCTGAACCGCTCACAGGTGTTTCTTCATAGCCCAGTCTTATGTGCTGGTGAAGAAGTGGAGTGAGGCGCTGGTGCTGTATGAGAGGGTGCTGAAATACGCCAAGGAGGTCCAGTCTAAGGCCAAGGGCCTCAACAACAGCCTCAAGGTTGGTCATAAAAACTATTTAATTGCATGATTGTCCATGATTAATTGCAAAATAATGGCAAATATGCTGCTTTATGCAAACGTATGTATATATTTATTATTGGAAATCAATTAACAACACAAAACAATGACAAATATTGTTCAGAAACCCTCACAGGTACTGTGTTTAGCATAAAAAATATGCTCAAATCATAACATGGCAAACTGCAGCCCAACAGGCAACAACAGCTGTCAGTGTGTCAGTGTGCTGACTTGACTACGAATTGGCCCCAAACTGCATGTGATTATCATAAAGTGGGCATGTCTGTAAAGGGGAGACTCGTGGGTACCCACAGAACCCATTTTCATTCACATATCTGGAGGTCAGAGGTCAAGGGACCCCTTTGAAAATGGCCATGACAGGTTTTCCTTTCTAAATTTTGCACAAGTTTGGAGCGTCATTTAGCCTCCTTCGCAACAATCTAGTATGACATGGTTGGTACCGATAGATTCCTTAGGTTTTCTAGTTTCATATGCCAGTATGTTCATTCTAGCTTTAAAACTGAAGCTGTTCAACTAATTTGCGTTAACGCGTTATCGCGTTAACTTTGACAGCTCTAATAAAAACAAAACAAGCAATCTCACAGTACCACACAATTTAATTTACAAAAGGTCCCCTTACATATGTGTTGACATAAACACAGCAAAATAAAAAGGAAACAGACTCCACAGAGATTTCTCAGATTTTGAAACTGACCCTGATGGATTTTGTGGTCAAAAGTCACATTGCCAGTTTACCAACATCTGTACTCTACCAGAAACATCACTGTTTGTTTCTGCAGGATCTCCCTGACGTTCAGGAGCTCATTGCTGAGGTCAACGCTGAAAAATACTCCCTTCAAGCTGCTGCTATTTTAGGTGAGAACACCTACAGTTTTGTTTTGACAGTTTTCTAGCCAACTCATTTATTTTTTTACAATATGAGAACCCGTTTAGTCCCAATCTTCTCTGTTCTGCTTCGTTCTGTGTACAACCCTTGGGAAATGTTTGTGTTTCAGACACTGATGAGACGGCTGAAGTTCCCTCTCAGCAGCAGGTCAAAGACAACACGGTAAGAGAACAAAATCAAGAGACGCCACACCAATATGGTTAATCTTGTCCTTCATCATGGAATCACAGCAGTTTTTTTAAAAAGAGAAATGAACAGATTTAACAGACAATAGGATGTCAGCGATTTAAGAATAAAATAAATAAGTTGAGTCTCTGAGTTGTTGGTATAAACTTGATTATATATTGCTCTCTTCTTCACTTCTTCCTCCTTCATGCAGCCCCTCTGCAACCGCCTGGAGACCTTCCGCCTCGACCCGGCCCTCGTAGGAAAGCAGCCTAATTTGGTCCAGTTCCCTCCCGACTTCCAGCCGATCCCCTGCAAGCCCCTGTTCTTTGACCTTGCTCTCAACCACGTGGCCTTCCCACCCCTGGACGACAAGGTGGAGCAGAAGGGCAAGGGCGGCCTCACCGGCTACATCAAGGGCATCTTTGGCTTCGGCAGCTAAATCAATCCTCCGGGCTTCGGTCCCCACAGGAGAGCCACGAGGTCCTGAGTTCACCGCAAAACAACCAGACTTGGGTCAGATGTTAATTAGAATAATTTAAATTGCTTTTATGTTTGATTTTTTTTTTTTTTTTTTTTAGTGCCTAAGTGCAAGATGGTTGGAGTTTGAGGAACGCAGAGCGTAATCTACCAAGAAAGATTATAGAACAGTAATCGAATCAATTTCAAGTAGCAATATGACCCAAGTTCACTTGCCACCTTTAGTAATAACATCTGGCTGCACGGGCTCCGAGCATCCCTCCTTAATTTGAGCCATGGAGGTGTCTGTGGCTTTCAGGTTTTACAGGTTACCATTTCGTGGTCTATAAGTACAGCCAAGTTGTCAATTTCACAATCCTGTCGGAGTAAACTAGCCACTTAGGCATCATTAGTAGTTGTTTTTTTTTTTCAGTGTTATGTAAGCGCCTTTATATGTATTTTTTTTTCTTTATGTAAGAGATGTTTTCAGCATCGTTTCTTAATCATAAAATCTACAAAGTGCAGTTATGGCAGCTACTTTGACGTAAAAAAACAAAGTAGTACTCATCACATACCACAAATATCCGGTGACATGTAGTTCAACACACTGAAGTTGTTTTATCAATCAGCTTCTTCCGCTGCGTCCCATTTTCTTCCCTTCACCTCTCTCCTCTCTCTCTCTCTCTCTCTGCGCATTAAGACGCTAATTTGTTACTCAAACCTTCACCTCGTATACTGACAAGTCACTCTGGAAGAATTTGGATAAAGCTTTTTTCGTTTTAGGTGCATCAACAGGACGATGAAAGACAAAGCCATGAATCAAAAGTGTGAAATGTTTTTCTTTAAAAAAAAAAAAGAAATGCTGGATTGTTCAGTGTTTTTAATTTGTCAACTGGGTCATACTGTATATGTTGTCCTGTATGACGTGTGTTGTTAGAGAAGGGTCCAACTGCTTCAGCCCGTCTAGATGGAAGCGCAAGCCGCAATTTTTAACACCCCTCGGTGTCTCATGTTTTCAAGGCACAAGGTTTCTACTAAAGGGCGTGCTGGGTGATGACTGTATGGTACCAGTTCAGCCCTTCAGACTGTAATTAATTCATATTATGTTTTTTTTATTTTGATATTTGCATTTCAGTAAAATCAATATCGTAGGACAGCAGTCGACATAAAGGACTGGAGGGAGTTGTTAGCAGCCTTTCATTCATCACGTCACCACGCCTGTTTGTCCATCATGAGTAGGACTAAAACTGTTTTCATCACCAGTGACATGTCTATGGATATACTGTAACTATAAAGACCTTTTCATCTCCTCTGATCCTTAAGGGACCTGGTTTGCCTGTGATACCTGGTTAAACACTAGCTGGAGGATTGTTTCACTCTCACTTTGCTTTCTAATTTTTATCAATGTCTTTGGTTTTAATTCTTTGTTTCCCCCTTCAGTGTTTTATGTTAAAGAATTAAAGATGGACGTGTTGGAGTAGTTCCAGCACTTTACCTCGATTGGCCTGGGAAAAAAAAAAACTGTTGAGTCACGATGAATAATTGTCGGAACCATTAAGTGGAAAAGAGAAATGAGCTGATGAGAATGTATGATTTGATTTAATATCCAGGCCTATGATTAAATATATTTACACCAAACACTCATTTCTTCGTTTCACTTCTTCTATGGAAAGTTCAGTGACATTAATTGAAGTTCTTTTGATTCAGAGAAGGCTTTTTACTGTGGCGATTTTGTTATAGAGTTACAATAATATCGAACCTCGCATGTTTAACAAAGCAAAAGGTGAAATACCTGAAGGAATGTAAGAGGTGTGTGACTGTCGTCTTGTACCTCTTGTCTTGGGTGTGTTAGTAGGAGTGCGTAGGATGCCTTTGCAGGGTGTGGATGTGTTTAGGTTTACTTTGTGTGTATGCATTTTGTTACTCAAACACAACTATGCAAGTTATTCCCACCCCCCCTACATTTTAACGTCCAAGTCACAGGTATATTTAATTGAATTAAATCACCGCCCCACACACACACTTGGCATATCTACCTGATGTTTTATTGCTGCTGTCTGTACCTATACACACACACACACACACACACACACACACACACATACCTTTGTCACAAACACACAGAAATGTGCTCTGTCTGGATGGAGTGAAGATATTTGATGATGCGGAGATAAACGCTTATCTGCAGGAAGAAACCAGAGATGAGACACAGTATCACTATCAGTCTTCTGTGTTTTTACATTTCTAATAATCAGATTATTCACCACCTTTATTTTGCTGTTTTGAGATGAAAAAGATGAGACATAAAAGTTAACACGAGTAAACATTTCCATCTGTTGGCAAGCACATATCTTTGTTACGCTGACTGTACAGTACTGTACATGTTCAGGTGAAGTGAAGGGAAGAGAAGTTAAATGTACAGTACAAGCATGAAAGCTTTGTAGACTGACTCTGTAAACCAGACAACCAGACGCTGTGTTTAGTTTAGTTCAGTGAAAGAGACTAACACACCCTCTCCTTTGTCATTTCCTCTCAGTTCAATTCAGTTCAAGGATTTAAATTCCCATTCCTATCACCAAACATTTATTTAAGTTAATATGTGTTGTTAGCCTGCAAAAGCTCATTTAGGTGTTTTTTTAATCGCAGGTAGCTTTGAGCTGCGGTGACATCACTGAGCTTTAACACCCTGAAGGACCAGCGTGCAGCCTTTCATCTAGATTTACAGCCGTTCTTGGTTGTCACTTGTCATGTACCTCTTTGTAATGTTTTCTCTTTCTCTCAATATTGGAAGACTTTATTACTTCTGTTCATCAATTTAGCCATGCTCGCAGCGTGGCAATAACAGCTATTGGATGGATCTTGTACAGACATTCATCGTCCTGAGAGGATGAATCCTACAGTAATGACTTTTCTTCATTGAAGCTTACATTTTAGTGTTTCTAGTAAAATGTCTTCGACAAATATTGTCTGGATTATGAATGTGGTTCAGACATTTAAAGATAAAATGTAAACCCTCATTTGATTCCCTGACTTTTCCTCTCCAGCACCAACATCAAGTCGCCCCTAAACTAGGATGGTGAACATGGTAAACATTAATTTATCTGCTAAAGATAAGATAAGATAGAACTTTATTAATACCAAAGGAAATTCTTGTGCCAGAGATTGCTCAAAATTACGACAAAATTACAATAAGTTCAAATGTATAAGATACAAGTGTATAGAATAAAAAGTACCATTTCTAGCACCAATGCCTAAAAGTAAGATACATTTAGTAAAATGAGTAAATAAGATAAATAAAATAAAAAAGGTAAAGTAAGCTAAAAAAAAAAAAACAGAAAAAGAAGTAATATTACACTTGTTGGACATTAATATTACACATAATGAACAGTGATATTGTACATGAGAATGGAAAAAGTAGTATTGCACCTGATACTGATATTATTGTTTTTGTCAGTGTCCGCTGTTTTCAGCTGTCCAATAATAAACATCAACATGTTAATATTGTTATTGTTAGCATGTTAAACTAAGCTGCTCTTGAGCTTTCAATTCTAATCAGCAGATGGGGTTGACAGGTAATAAAGATTTTCAAATTTCCATTTTTCTGAGCACCTTTTGTCCAAGTTCGCTTAAAATTGAAGATTCATTATTTATTATTATTTTTGACTTTGGAAACAGCAGTTGATGAAAACAATCTGATCCACAAGGTCCATTTAGTAGCTGTTCTGGAGCTCTCAATCGTATCAAGATTTATTTAAATTAAAAATAAATAATAAAGATTTGATCTATAAATCACTTTAAAAACTATACAAAAAAGATATTTTTGGGAGGTATATGTTGAGGAAGAGTTGTGTTAAGGGTTGTGTTAAGGGTTGGTTATATACTTTTTAACTCCGGATGGATTTGTGGGTTGTAAATAAACTTGGGATGCTGTTCATATATTTAATTTGGAATGTAAATAAATCTGGGATAGTTTATATATTGTATTATATTATATTATCATTCTATGATATATGAGTTATGAGTTATATGAGTGAGAAATGGGTAGGGAAAGTTTTACTTCTACTCCTTTTTGGACACTATTACTCTTGTTTTGTTTGTTATTATTTTTTATCTGTTTTTATTTATTTTATGTTCAAAATAAAGTCATTCAATCATTCATTCATTATTTAAGCCTATATGGATAAGAGGTCCTTAAAGGGCTCAGAAAAAATGGCCAATTCCATGATGACTGGAGAAACTCCATCTGCTGAGGAAGATCATATGTTTTGATCAAAAGCTCCAGAACAGCTAGGGTGAATAAAGGGTGATTGGGACATGAGTTTCAATGGGACACTATTACTATACAGGGTTGATTTTCTCGTCTGATGAATGAAAATAAACTCTTTTTTTGCTGAGCCCCATGAGCCATGAAACTTCATAATCAACACTGCATGCCCTCATTGGTGTGACGTCACGCAGGTGGGCGGGGCAAGCATCAAACAGGAAGTTGACCCTGAAAAGCATGAGGGGAGGAAGATGACATGAGACCTTTAGCTGGTTTTCATCATAAGGTCATATTAAAATTGTCCTAGCTAATACTGCACAAACTTTTGATGGAAACATGAATATGATGTACTACTGCAAAAAAAAATGTAATATTGTGTTAATATATACTTTATATATATATATATATATATATATATATATATATATATATTTGGATTTAGGATGTTTTTATTTGGTCAG
This sequence comes from Sebastiscus albofasciatus, assembly GCA_916701655.1. Taxonomy (NCBI): domain Eukaryota; kingdom Metazoa; phylum Chordata; class Actinopteri; order Perciformes; family Sebastidae; genus Sebastiscus; species Sebastiscus albofasciatus. Next base: position 56,903 of record CAKAOI010052132.1, on the reverse strand, counting down.
TTTGGGTGAATGGGACAGCATGGCTTTTTGGTTTACTAAAATAAATAAAATAAAATAAAATAAGTAAAATAAAAAATAAGATAACATAAGTACAGCAGTGAAGGAATGGTGTGCCAATGGTAGTGCAAATAGTGCAAGGGTGCTGAATATAGTAGTGTATATTATAGTGTATGATACAGTAGTGTAATGTAATAGTATAATAGTAGTATAGCTGTATAATATGATAATACAGAGAGAGAGAGATATAATGAGATAAGATAATATAATAATAATAATAATAATAATAATAATAATATAGGTGTAGTTTAGGCTAATACAACAATAATAATAATATTAATACTGATGATGGTACTATATATATATATATAGATAATATGAATGAAATACAGTTTCCAGCAGTCAAGTACCCGGGTGAATATGTAAACTACACAAACAATAACAAATATTAATACAAATAGTATTTGTTTAATATTGTTTTGGCATTATTAAACCAGGATCCATATACAGACGCTTCTCCCAGGTCTTGCCCAAAATATTTTCTCCTGAAAAGGAAACCTGTACAGTATATTAGGCCTATAACAACAAGCTGCTTGTGTTGTATTCGGGATGCTGAATGTGGATCTCCGAGCAACAGAAAGAGTATCTGTTTTTCCAGACAGGTGGACGCACCCAGAGATAGAGACAGAGAGAGAGAATGACTGACTGGTCCGATGAAAAATGTGTGCTCTCTGTGCCGTTCTCCTCTCTGCTGCAGAGAAAGCTGCCCGGCTGCATTCCTCGCCATGATTTCCTTTTGTTGATATGCTGCAGAGAGACGCCCTGATCCTGAACGACTCGCTGTGTCTGTTGATGCTACACATGGGGCTTTGCAATGTATGGAGCCATGTCTTTTATCATTAACGTTGTCATTACATGTGCTTCTATGTGAAGGTATTATGTAATTAACTTCTTTTCTGGCCCACAGGCTGTCAGGCATTTCCACTGTTGACTGTACACACTCTGCGTTTGGTGTCTGCAGCATTGAGTTTATCTGTCAGGGTGAAGACGGGTGTGAACAGAGCAAGGAAATATAAAAAGACCACTCTTAAAATATAAAGTTGTAAATACTAATAATAAAAATAATAATAATAAAATGCCTGAACAATCCAATTAGACCCAAACTTAATTAGATGTCCAATTAAAACAAGAAAATAGAAAAAAAGATAAAACAATATTCTGCTTTTATGCAGTTGAAAGAAGAAAGGAATGTATGTTTACTGAAAAAAAAGTTAAAAACAAAATCCCCTTCGAAAATCAGCTGTTTGTGCATGAAATATTATATGAGTGAATCTGTTATTTTCAGAGATGCAGTATTGCTGACCTGCTTGGTGGAAGTAAAAACTGGTTTTCAAACCAGACCTCCTAGATCAACTCGCTTTGTCCGTGGAAAAACTTTTGCAAAATGACAGGAGGCCAGTTAATAAACAAATCAGGATAAAGGCAAAATGCCAAAAAAAAAAAAAAGGTGTATGAATGACACGATAACACGCAAAGCATTTAGCGTGCAATTGCTTTCTTGCTTTTGTCGTGTCATTTGAACACATACCTGTACTGACTGTGTAATATGCAACAGTCAGCGTTAGTGACGAAGAATAAAAGGAATGTAAAGACTGCTTATGGTGGGCAGGCGGGAGGGGAGGTGGTCCAACAAACACAGGACTTTGAAGCAGGAGACCGGTGTTTGAGACCCGTGTTTTATAAGTTAGTGACATTTGTGACGTGTTTTCCGTACTTATGTTACATTGTTTCTGTGTGTATTTTACGTAGTTAACATACTTATTTTAAGCCCAACCATGACGTTTTTCCTAAACCTAACTAAGTGGTTTTGTTGCCTAAACTCAACTGCGGACGTTACCATAGTTTTGTTGCGTGGTGTACAAATGACGATATGCGATAAGCCTAAAATGCGTCCTCATGTTGTGTAATGTTGTACTATTTATACGCATTCACGTGACACTGGGTTGCTCTATTAATCTATTTTGATGCTTCTACAATTTATTTTCATTGTGAATTAGAATATGGTTGCAATAGTAACGCGTTAATGCAAATTTGTTTTAACGGCACTAATTTCTTTAACGCATAAATGCAACTTGTGATTTTTAGGTTGTAGTGGGCTCAGGAATCCATTGGTACCAACCATGTCATACTAGCTTGTTGCAATGGAGGTTAAATAACGCTCCAAACTTACACTACATTTTGGTGAGGAAAAACTGGCCTGGCCATTTTCAAAGGGGTCCCTTGACCTCTGACCTCAAGAAATGTGAATGAAAATGGGTTTTGTGGGTACCCACGAGTCTCCCCTTTACAGACATGCCCACTTTATGATGATCACATGCAGTTTGGAGCAAGTCATAGTCAAGTCAGCACACTGACACACTGACAGCTGTTGTTGCCTGTTAGGCTTCAGTTTGCCATGTTATGATTTGAGCATATTTTTTATGCTAAATCCAGTACCTATGAGGGTTTCTGGACAATATTTGTCATTGTTTTGTGTGGTTAATTGATTTCCAATAATAAATATATACATACATTTGCATAAAGCAGCATATTTGCCCACTCCCATGTTGATAAGAGTATTAATACTTGACAAATCTCCCTTTAAGGTACATTTTGAACAGATAAAAAAAAATGTGTGATTAATTTGTAATTAATCCTGGACAATCATGCGATTAATTGCGAGTAAGTATTTTAATTGATTGACATTTATCTATTGTCTGTGATTCAAATTGAGGCATTTGATTCCTTAGTGACAGAGAGATGACAGGAAACAAGGAGAGAGAGATGGGGGATGACATGCAGCAAAGCTACTCCGAGACAAGTGGTTGTCAACCTTTTTGAGTCCCGACCCCCCAGAATAATCAGGTTAGTGATCACGACCCCCCCAGTTTTGTTTGTTATCAGCTAGGCGTTGTCCAATGTGCTCCAGGCGCTGTGGAGTTTTGATGCAATCTGTGACTTTTTCTCTCCCCTGACCTGACGGAAATCCAAAATTCAGAAACTCATGTGCACACTCACAAACACTCAGTAAAATGTATTCTGAAGCAAGTTTTATCACTGGTACAGGCGATATGATGTAAAAAAAATTATGTTATTTTATTTTTAATAGATATTTTGTTTTTTCGCCATAACCATCTGGCGACCCCAGGATATTATCTCACGACCCCCAGGGTGAGAACCATTGCCTTAGACCACTGCGAGCACCCCATTAGTGCGAAAGTTTGTCACTTATTAGCCAGACTTTTTAATCATTCATTGTTTCTAAACTTGATCTCTCTCACCTGTATTCAGCGTTCAGTTTGTGAATACCATTTGGTATAAATAAATAGTGTTCCCTGCAGGATTTCAGCGTTCCCCCTCAGCCCCATGTATTATGCATCCTATGTAAATAAAGGGGCCCTGCTGCCTGTGAGAGATCTGAGAGTGTGTCAGGGCCCCGATGAAAAGGCAGGGCAAGACCGAGGGTGGGAGGAAGGGAGGAAGGGAGAGAGAGCTGTGGGAACAGGTCGGTCCGGTCACAAGGTGGATGTCTGGGCGGTGACACACACCTGTTAACCTGTCTGGGAGGAGCTGCCAGCGTCAAACACTGCGCTGACGCGAGTGCGTGTGTGTGTTTGAGAGTGTTTGAGAGGAACCAAAGGGAGAGAAGAGACAGAGTGGGAGCCACAGGGTGAGGAAGACACAGACGAAGAAGGAGTAACAGAGAGAGAGACAGAGAGGGAGAGATTTTTTTTGCGTCCTGACCCCCCCCCAACGACCTCCAGGATGTTTAAGAAAAAGGACAGTACGCTCAAGGGCTCGAGCAAGACAAGCAAGTGAGTTATTTAATGTGATGCACGTATGAATGTATGTGTGTGGTGACACCGTATCTCGGTCATAGCACCCCTCCTCCTGTTCTTCTCCAGCAGAGAGCTGTGTCATGTTTCCTGTGCGTGCCGTTGTCCTCTTTTGTGGTTCCCCCTCCTGTTACACTATGGTCTGGGTTGATAGTTTGCTCAGACAGATTTTTAAGTGCTGTGTTATGTCAAGGTTAATCCTCAGTGATGGTGAAAGCTTTATGAGATGTTTGCCAGGCTGCAAATGGGGCCCTGAGGTCAGGTTTACTTTGTAAACACGAGGTGGTACAGTGTGCTTCAAAACAACAGGTGGAACTAGTGAAAATGTGTTTATGACTAGAGGTGAAAGTCACAAAGAGAACAAATCTCATCAATCTGCTTCTACAGGCACCCAAACCCCCAAAACATATGACTTCACGGGCCAATTTTCACCTAATCTGAACCAAAATTTAGACTTTTAGCAGCTAGCAAAACATTGTTGTTGGTGATCATATTTCATTGAGATAAAAATCTATCCTCTGAGAAGTGTGTGTGACCTGGCTGCTGTTTAAAATGTAGAAATATGTGTCACTAATACAGTACACGTTTCAAAGTAGTACCTAAATATGGTGGATTGAGGTACAGTAGAAGTCTGCAACTTGATCAAGAAAAGATTTTAAAAAAAAGCTTCATTTAATGTGTAATATGTAATTTGTATATTTGTAATATGTGAAACGTTGCCGTCCTTTTCATGCATTAAACTTAAAGAGATGTAGACAGTAAGGAGCCAAATAATCATTCATTGTCATTTGTAAAAATGTGGAAAAGACAGTTACTGATCTCACTGCAGGTAAAGAGGGACGATGAGATGATTTCACAATGGGGAGTGATGAGGACCGGCTGTATCTGTGTCTGTACTCTCACCTTTACTTGACTTACGGTGATTTAATTGACATAATGGCTTTAAAAACCACACAAATCCACATTGACCACCAGTATGTGAGCTGACAGAGAGACTCTGGAGACACATTCAGCATGCCAGAATGACTCATAGTTTCCTTTTATTGTCCCTATCGGGTGTCCCAGTACTGACGTGGTTTCACAGACAGGAGGAGACAGGAGGGGACCGGGTGGTTCCACCTTGCCCCGGCCCCTGGACATGTTGTCCGACTGCTGAGGTGTGATGAGGGCTGGGCAGTCGGTACTGCTCAGCTGGTTTCTTTCTCTCATGTGGGCGTTGGTTCCCAACCGTTCTTTGACGCTGTGACACACAGGACATGCTGCTCTGTTCATTTCAGAGATCTGCATCACCAATTAAATCATTATGACAGTGAAAGTAGAGCTGCAACTAGTGATTATTTTCATTATTTAGTTATTCAAGTTGATCATTTAGTTTATGAAATGTCAGCAAATCCAGAACCAACTGTCAAAAACTCACAATTGTTTTATTTCAATTGAAATGATAGAAAACAGAAAAAATGCAGCAAATCCATCAAATATTTCACATATATAATACATGCTAAATGACTTTAATGTTCATGCATTTTCTATCCATCGAAAAATAGCTTAATCGACTGAGAGATGACTCAATACTTAGTTTTCTTGGTTTCACACCGGTAGCAGTGTCTAACTTTAAAAATCCACCTACAGTGTCGCGAAATGTAAAGAAACTTTAAATCATCAATTATAATTAGAAATGACATGCACAGATAAAGCACAGAACATAGTGATGTGATAGTGTCTGTATGGGTGTGTGTGCGTGTGTGTGTGTGTGTGTGTAAGCATGTGGGTGCTGGTATCTGTATGAGGGCAGATGACGTGATGCCCATAAGCACTGATGTCAGTATCCTGGAGACGCCCATCTTGTTCTGCTGGTGCAATTTGTCGCTTACAAAACAGCTCACGTCGTTGGTGACACGTTGATTGAGTCTGTGACTGATGATGGTATAACGCTGCTGAGAACTGTCAGCGTTCGATTCAGTGAGTCGTTGTGCAGAATGGAGCTTTTAACTAGTATTTTTACATTAAATGTGATGTGAAAGGTGCCGGATCTGCTGAGCATTAACGCCAGACTTTGAGCTGCTTTCAACCTCTTTGAGCCCCCAAAATTCAACAATTTCATAACATCCCACTGTGAGCTGGGAGGAGATTTAAAAGTTGTAACCAAATCAGGGAGTGTTACTGCAAAGTAACGCAAAAAAAATGCAGGCAAGCCCTTCGAAATTATGCGGGTTATCCAGTTATCCTGCTTTCAAGTCAAATCAGCCGTAGCTGCCAGCTGTGTGGCCGTGGCCATTCATAGAAATGCAACAAAATACTCATTAAGTCCTCTTCTTTAACTCATTATAATATATTTTAGTGCATTCTTTGCCATTGGAAGTTGACATTTAGCTCACTAAACACAATTAAAAATACCAAAAAAGTTATTATTTAAGGGTTTAACTAACTCTACTTCAGGGGTCGGCAACCTTTTTGATGTGAAGTGCCATTTTAAAATGTTCTTGTTAATCCGTGTGCCATATAACCATTAAGGTTAACAATAAAATAATTATGACAGCACATTAAAATCTCTCAACAGATCTGTAATTTTATTCCAGCCATATAGTATATATATATATAGATATATAGATATATATATACACATTTTTAAGAAATATTTTTCTCCCATAATCAGAACTTTGTAATTATATATATATAGACGGCTGCTGTCCGTATGAAAACATCCACACCGGAGATGAAGTCATCAACCCGACCAACCTTCCACCAGTCTTGTTCATCGGCAATAAACTTAACAGATTATGCGAAGAAGCCGGTGACTACTAGCCGCTACGAGGCAGAGTCGGGGCGGGAATGAGTGGAATGCGGGTGGAGAACATTCGGCATGCGGATGAGAGGACACTTCAACATTTCTAAAGGAGCTCTCTTGCACAATTATTGCTATATAGTGTGCCATTGGCTAAGATACCGTGTGCCACCATTAGCACAGTAAGGTTGCATACCCCAAGGGAAGCATACAGTACATGTCCTCCACAACACACACTTTAATAGGCTACTCTAAAAAAAAGTAAGCACAACTACAAGCCAAGTATACATTTCTGTAGGCCGACAAGGCAAGAAGACTTAATTATACTTTTCTTTAAGTCTCGATCAAAAGATTAAGTACAAATAGGTCTATAAGCCAAGTATACTTAGACTTTTCTGTATACTTGTCAGTATGAGCCAAGTATACTTGGACTTTTCTGTATACTTTCTGAGTATGAGCCAAGTATACTTATGTATACTTTTGTTGAGTATATCTCTGATAAGTACATAAAAAGTAAACTGAAGGTATACTCTCTTATATTAAGCTTAAAAGAAGTATACTAATAGCACACTTGAATAAACTGCTTTTTGGTAAGGGCTGACAGTAGTGTTGTTTGTGGGGAGCTCAAACAGCTCACAAACGTGTCACCCTCTCCCGTCACCTCCCGGCAACACCCCAGATCAGAGGAAACACACACTAAAGCTTGATGCAGATGCACGAGTCCACTCCTGTGACCTGTCATTCAGCTCCTTGACCATCATTCATGTGTACTTTCACTTGACAGCCCAGATGAAGGAGACAGACAAACCTCTATCAGTTATCCTACGAATGTCCTCAACAGCCTCCCCTAAACTCACATCCAGTAGATGTAATAAACCTCATGTCACAATTATTATACCTCACCAGAAGAAACCGCCTTTATTTTATTTTTTCAAAACGTGAAAATGGAAAGACCTTAAATGTAATGACAATTTTTTTTTTTTAATATAGCATCTCATCCTACTATACTACTTTATAGATATATATATATATTTTTTCAATAATATTTTTATTTAGGAAAAAGAATATAATTCACAGATATTTAACACAGAGCATTCTCACTTTTCTCCCACTGTCTAGACAAAATAACATATAATAACATATCTGCACAGGAAATGATGGTTCAAAATTAAGTAATAAGATTTAAAAAAAAAAAAAAAGATATATAAAAAAGAAAGAAAAAAAGTAAAATAAATAAATAATAAATAAAACAAAGATAAAATAAAAGTAAATAAATATTAATATTAATAATAATAATATATATAATTAATAATAATATTTTTTTAAAGCCAGCAAACACATTATTAATAAAATAAAACATACATACAGATTGATTGATTTAACATTTTGCATAGTAAAAGATACATATACATATTCAAGTATATAGGCTTATTTACCATCAGTTATTAATACTACATTCTGGTATATAGAGCACTCAATCCTACTGTATTAATAACAACACAACATATCAGACTTTGACTTTATGGTTGTTGTTACGTAGTCCATCAATCTTTATCAAGACAGAGACGAGAGGCGTTCAGTGTCTGACATGAAGATGTGTTAGAAAATAAGAATTCGATTTTCAGAGAGCAAACAAGATATACAAGTATCAAAAGCACCCTGAGAAAGGACAGGTTGGATAGATAATAGCATGTAGATCGTATTGTCATACTGCTTCATTAATCCAAGCTCTGCTGACTCTTCTGGATCCTTGTCATTATTGTGTTTTGGCCAGCAGAGAGAACAATGTCTCCTCACCTCCAGCTACTCACTCATTCACTAATGAGGCGGTGTCAGAGATGGTTTAAACAATGCCACAAGTATTTCTGTGGCTGAAATGAAGAAAGTTGTGAAATAATGATGTGTACTATGTGTACTATGTGTGTGTGTACAGCACATACCTGTCTCTCCTGCTGAGTGAGCAGGAATAGGAAGGCCATTGTCAGAGCGGCTGCAGAACCAGATCAGCTGGCAGCTCAGTGACTCAGTGAGTCAGAGCCGGAGAGAAGGAGGAGCAGGAGCGCTGCATTCCTCTTACACAGAGCTGCGCCAAAAATGCATTAGCCATAAATCTACCTTATATGACATAAGCTTGTCTGCTCCCCAGATGACTTTGAGGTAGCTTTGGTATGTGGGTCAATTAACCAGGGAGGTCTTTGGTTTGCTGTTACACATCAGCGTTATTATTTCAGAGGTTTAGGTTAAAGTGTATGAATGAAGTCTTGCAGGTTGTAAAATGAGCCCTGTTGCATAAACTCTCTGGGAGAAGTGCAAGAGTTTAACATGCTTAACATGTCACATTTTGAATGATTTATGATACATCAGTGGAGAGATATTGGAGTCTTCACTTTAGTTTCCCTGATATGAAACTGATTTTAGAGTATAAGTGCTGCTAACATGTTGTGAGGATGTTCAGTAGGAGTAGTGGTAGTAGTAGGTTGTGAGCCTGGTAGATAGCTCAGGGCGTTTTCTATCAATAAGCAGTCATCGATGGAGTGAGGAGAGAGGAGATGGAGGAGGAGCCCACTCGGTAGGGAGGCAGGATGGCCGATGCCTGGCCGGTTGAGTAGGGACTTAGTGAAGTGTCATAATTTGCCTCCCTTGGATTTGGTAGTGTCTGGAAGGGAACCCGCAAGTTGAGGAAACTCTCTTGAGATGGTTAAGGTTAGGCATTGATCTTGAATAGTTAAGGTTAGGTTAGGATAGGTCACCGAGCAGCAAGGCTAGCGAGAGTTTTTACAAGTTTTTGCAGATCTCAGATCAGATTTTGCAATATGCGGGTTACCTTCCAGACACAACCCTTTGGATGTTACAGAGCAACTTCTAGGTGAATTAATGTGAAACAATATCAACAAGATATTTCTTTGTACTCACTACAGTGACATCTGGACTAATTTTTTTGTAAGGCAGTTTTAATCAGATTTGAGGCATGGCACATTTGGACACACAAAGTATTAAATAGAGTAATAAATTCAACCTGCAAGTTTGTCTTTAAATGAGATGTAAGTTAAAAACCTGATTCACTGTGAGTGAAACAGAAAAAAACAGCACTGGTGAGTGAGCAGTGTTTCCTGTTTGACCACAAAGTTCACTACAATCAAAGCTCCTTTATTGTCCTCCCTTGTTTAAACTCATTGGGTTTCTCCTGTTTGCAGATGATTTGATTTGATTTGCATCCACTACAACGGATCACTAACTCGCCATGTATTCAAACTACGAAGATTCAGTTACCACAAATCCTCTTTACACAAAAAAACAGTTCATATTAGATTGTAACATCACACCGTGTTATCTTTATTCAAATCATCATCAGCTCCAAATCACACATGAACCTCTTATTTATGGGTGTAGTTCAACGTTCATTGCCAGCCAGGAGAATCTCCACCTCCCTTTGTCTGTCTGAGGCATCGCTTTACCTTTTCTCATCGACACAGAGCAACACAGTGACACTGACCCTACGTCTCGTACAGTGCGTGATTTATCAGGTTGTGTTTGATCTTGATATGACCGGCGTCAGTCAGATAATACAAAAGAGTGAAAAGAATAAAAGGAAAACTGCGTCCGTGCAGATTTTTGATAGTGGAGAGATCTTAATCTTTTGACCTCATGTCTCTTTAGTTCATATTAAAAGAAAAAAATATAAACCAATTTTACTTTCTACTGTTCTTGAAAATGCATCTTTCATGGTATGAGAAAGTATAAATGTCCCTTTCTTAATTAAGAGAAACATCAAGTTAAGGAACCCAGATACTCTAAAATTTATGTCCACTGGTGTTTTTCTGGAGTTTCTGAGTTTACACTTTCAAAACTTTGTCAAGTTTATTGAGAAAATGTTTCTTTGTTTGATCTCATCACAGTATTATAGATATGTCTACCTGAAGTCCATTGTTTTGTTTTGTTTTTAATTATAAGAACATTGCAAGACACATAAATCACAGATCAAATGAGTAGTCTTCTATTTTTTTCATCCCCCCCAACAGTAAGAAAGATAAAGGAAATAACCAATATCACACTAATGACAACACTTACAAGACTTATAGCAGTAGTGACACAAAAATTAGTGAAACACTACGCAAATAAAAATAAAAATAAATAAAGTAAATAAAAAATTTTAAATCAAAAATCAACAGCACCAATCCAACAAAACAAATCAGGAGGCTCAGTTGGAGGTCAGAGATTCAATGTGGTTTTCGGGGAGGTTTCCAGGTCTTTTCAAACGAAGAAGTCCATTGTTTTGTCATCAACATTTATGATCAATGAGATATTTATCTATTCACTGAGAGCCTCTGAGTAAGAATGTAAAACTAAAAGGTAAACTGAAAGGACGTCCTGGCCACGTCTACTGGTGGGTGTCAGTCTCTCAGAGGATTCAGTGGGACTGTGAGAGGGATTATGGAGGAAAACTCTGATTTGATTCTCGATAACGCACCATCTGATCTGTAGTTATGGCTTCATCACTGACCTTTTTTGACTCCTTTTCCTCCTCCTCCTCCTCTTCCTCACCCTGCAGGACCCAGGCCGACAACTTGGCCATCCTGATCGCCCAGATGCAAAAGAATGCCGACACGGTGGAGAAAGACATCCTCCGTGCCGAGGAGCTGCTGACGGTGGTGAGAACACACACACGGAAAAAAGACAAATACAAACCAATGCACAAATCTCTTTCACTGGCAGCCCCTTAACTGTTGTCTACTTCCACCAGGATGGCGAGAACGACAAGAAAGAACAGCCGACCCAGCACCAGACCGAGATATCGAACAGGCTGGGCGAGGTCGAGGTCCTCCTGAAAGACCTCTTCCTGGACGTCGACAAAGCCAAGAAGTCCAAACACCCGCAGGCCCTAGAGATCGAGAGCGAGTGAGTGTGGCGTTTAAAATATTAGTTAGTCTGCATTTATTCATATGATTATTTCAGAATGAATTTCTCAATAAATACTAAGTTCTTTGTTTCTCCTCTGCCCTCCAGTGTCCTCCACCTTCACGAGCGCTGGTTGAAGGACTGCACCTTCTACCGAGACATTTTCGAGCAGGTCAACGACGTGTCGCTGATGCCCATAATCAACTGGGGACCTGTTCTCAACCAGAAGCAAGTACGTATGATAACACCGAACATTTGAGCCAGTCAGCTTAAAAACCCTTTAAAGGTCCAAGATTCATGTTATTCTTAGATCTTGGATTAACACTGGCAGTATTTTATATGTTTCTTATTATCAACTAATCCAGTGAACTAAACCAACAACAATGCTGCGAACAACATACACTGATCAGCCACAACATTAGGTCAGCATGGGCAGAATTAGGTGGAATATGACGGAAACTACCACAAAGAAAAGTATTGTATTATTATAAGTATTTATAAGCAGGTGGAAGGCGATTCTCAGAGGTTTTTTTTGTGAAATTTGCCAGTTATTTTTCAATTTCACACGGGGAGGGGGATACGACATGAAGCGACACAGTTCATATGAGTCTCACAAGAATCACTGGATGCATCCGGGCAAAGCATTGAGATGTTAAGAGATAAGGAGCAGAATAGAAATGTTTATTATTTAACTTAGATAGACATATCAAAATTATTACACGGCTTTGTTGAATACTCGATTCTGATTTGTCAATCACAGCGTTCTACAGACTGTACTAAACCGTTGCTATGTATAACAGACCGTTGCTATGGGCGCAGTTCTGATGTTGGACTCTGGCGGACTGTTTTTGTGTCAAATTATTGATTTCTTAAGTAGGTAGCCGTATAATAAGCGGGATAATGTACAGCTAGCGGCTCATTGTTGTGAAAGAAACCCCGACAGGGCGATGCCTCAACTTGTAGACTACCTCTGATCTGGTCACCCTACCGTGTAATATTTTAAAGTAGTTAAAAGTAGGATCTTGAAGTACAGGGAGCCAATGTAATGAAATAAGAACAGGTGTAATATGATCAAATGTGCTGGTTTTGGTTAATATCCTAGCAGCAGTATTTTATACAAGCTGTAGTTTGCTAATTTAGGTGAACCGGAGAAAAGTGTATCGCAGTAATCAAGCCTAGACGAGACAAATGCATGATCAAGTGTTTCAAGTGTTGTGGACGAATCTAAAGTGGAAGTATGCAGTCTTAGTAATACTGTTGATGGGTTCTTCAAAGTGAGAGACTGGGATTAAAGAGTGCTCTGTCAGCCTGTCAGATTTGGTGGTTATTTTGTCTCCACATCCCATTAACTGTGTTCTTCCTGTGTCTTTGCCCTCAGAAACTGGTGAGCACGGAGGAATACGGCCCCACCATGGCCGACCTGGAGAAGCAGGTCGCCGCTCACAACATCCTGCACAAAGAGGTCGAGGCCTACAACTCGCAGCTCTGCATCAGCTCCGCAGGCAACAAGGTGAACATACGTGCATTCACCACAAGCTGATTAAAACATTTAATGTCCTGCTCGCCTTCTTTAATCGTAATGAAAAACTGTTTATCCACAACTTACATGTTGTTATCTTGTCTTTTAGGATAACTATTTAGCCCTGAAGAAGCAGTACAACAATATACTGGTGAGTTGATTTTGAGTTGAGCATTTATTGGGAGATCTTTCAGAAATGTCTCAGTCTCAGACGTTTTACTGTCTTCTGTTCATGCATCAGAATTAAATTCTTTGTTATAGCATCTTGGTAAATAAAATGTTCAAATAACAAATCAGATTTTGAGCTATTTTGCGTCTTCTCCCTAACTGATACGCCATTTGTTTTATCTTGTATTTTCAACAAGAAATACGTAACGATAAGGAAGCCAAAACTCTCAAAGGACTGTTTTATTTTGACATAAACATTTATACTTTCAGAACTTCTCATGTTTTTTATTTAATTTCCTCCTCAGGATAACTCCAAGTGGCGTCGCCACTACCTGAACAGCCTGTATGAATACATGAACGGCTGCAACAAGGAGCTGGTCTTCCTGGGAGAGGAGCAAGATAAGATCAAGAAGCAGGACTGGAGTGACCGCATGGTGGACCCGCCAGATGTCCGCAGGCAGTATGAGGTCAGGACTGACGGGCTGTTACAAGTCTAAAATAATGAGATGATGTGTCTTGTCGATCCAGACCGAGTTATTTGTTCTGTACCTGGATAACCAAACATGTAAATAAACACCCACTTTGATTTGATCTGGATCAGAACTTCAAGAACAACAGCCTGCTGTCCCACGAGAGCGAGGTGAACAAACTCCAGGACGAAGGAGAAAGACTTGTTGGACTGAAGCACCCTGCCAGTGAAACAATACAGGTGAGTCTCATTACCCAGAAGACACTGCTGTCAACAGCGAAGGCGACGCTTTAAAAATTAACCTTTTAAATTGCGATCTGTTTGTTTGAATTTTCTTACACACAACATAAGATTGGGCAATGGCATATGATACAATACCAATACATATGCATCCTACCAACATATACAGTAGGAACATCAGCAAGTCAAAGCAGAGTCATGAAGACAAAAGACAAAAGAGGGGACAAAAATAATAATAAAAAAAAATAATAATATATTTAAAAAATGGGTAACTACTTGCAGAGGCTAAAACAAAATTAAGAAAATAAGGATTTAAAAAAAATGAATTAAAAATTAAAATAAAGACAAACAATAAACAAAAAAATTAGGGCCCCTTTATGATAATCACATGCAGTTTGGGGCAAGTCATAGTCAAGTCAGCACACTGACACACTGACAGCTGTTGTTGCCTGTTGGGCTTCAGTTTGCCATGTTATGATTTGAGCATATTGTTTTATGCTAAATGCAGTACCTGTGAGGGTTTCTGGACAATATTTGTCATTGTTTTTCTGTTGCTAATTGATTTCCAATAATAAATATATACATACATTTGCATAAAGCAGCATATTTGCCCACTCCCATGTTGATAAGAGGATTAAATACTGGACAAATCTCCCTTAAAGATACATTTCAAACAGATAAAAAATGTGCGATTAATCGCGATTAACTATTTTAATTGATTGACAGCCCTAAAAAAAATACAACATAAACTTTAACCTTTTAAACTAATTTGAATGCCACTTAAATCCAGGTTAATTTAACTCATAACATTACGTTACATCTCCAGGCTCAGAGAGATGCTGTTCGAGGCGAGTGGCAGAAATTCCTCAATCTCTGCATTTGTCAGGAGACACACCTGGACAGCGTGGAGGAATACAAAAAGGTAAATATGGGACACAGTACACCACAATTTGTCATTACTATAATCTGCATTTGAGTCAAGTTTGTGTAAGAAGCTGTGCACTTTTTGTCTCTTTGTCATGCACTGAATATCCCTGTAGGGTGACACATTCAGGTTTCATACAACAAACATGTTTTTGTGCTGTCTTCCAGTACCAACTGGAGACTGAGCAGCTGTCAGAGACGCTGACCAAACTCAACAGCAGCCTGGACCCCAAGACCGTCAGCAAGAAGAGCAACGCAGAGACGCTGATGCAGCTGGAGGTACAGAGGAACTTCTATAGTCACTACTACAGAGACAGAATCAACGACGATGCACATAATAAATTCAACGTGCACCTCCCTGTGGGGAAAAACACACTTCTCTTATTGTAAATAGTTATATGAAGTAGAGCGGCAATGATTAATCGATTAGTTGTCAACTAATAAATTAATCGGCAACTATTTTGATGATCGATTTTGATTAAGTATTTATTTTATAGAAAAAAAGTCTAAATTCTCTGATTCCAGCTTCTTAAATGTGAATATTTTCTGATTTATTTCCTCCTCCATGACAGTAAACTGAATATTTTTGAGTTGTGGACAAAACAAGACATTTGAGGACGTCATTTTCTGACATTTTATGGACCAAAAAATTAATCGATTAATCATGAAAATAATCAACAGATAAATTGACAATGAAAATAATTGTTAGTTGCAGTTAGTTTTGGAGCAGAAAGTACACATTGGAAAATCTGAAGTAGAATTATTTATATTATTATAATTATTATTATTGTATGTTATATATAATAACTGGTTATATATACACATTTGTATACTTACCTATCTTTTTTTTTCTTGAACGTATCTCTTTATATATTGTTTGCTTTTATTTTCTATTTCTATTTAATTAGATTATCTGACAGGAGCCATGATCAACAGAAAAAAAGAACTGTAAATTTTACTTTGTGGTCCCTTCACAGATATTAAAAAGACACTCAATTAAGAAATAGAATAGAATAAAACAAATCCTATACACCGCATGATGAATGTGCACAAAACACAACAGTAGACATCCACCAATAATTAATGCCACATTCTTTCTTTTAGTGATTTCCTTATTTGTTTTCTTTTTATAAAGGTTTGTAAATTATTTGCTTTTATTTAACTGTGAATATCACGACCTTACCTCAATTAATAAAATAGATTAAGTCTTTAAAAGAGGTCCAACTCAGTGGGTTTCTCCCGCTGTTCACACTAACAAAATATTCATCAGGTATCCCAAAGTTTAAAAAACAGAAATAGATACATTATGTAGGATATTTTAAATATTGTTTTGGACACAAAATGTGCATTAAACTATCATTAGAGATACTTTAGAGATGAAGAACCTTGATTTAGTCTTAGTTCTAGGATGATGTCTGAGGATTTTGTTGCTATCTGAGATGAATATTTTGAATGTGTTTCCCACCAGGCCGAGGAGAAGGCCGTGCAGAACAGTGAGCAGCTGCTGGCCGACCTGAGGAGACGCAGCACCACCATCGCTCCTCTGAAGCTACGACGCATCGCCCCCAACAGATCCATCACGGTGGAGTCCCTGTGTGACTGGGAGACAGATAAGGTTGGAGCATCTAATATCCACAGCTGAGATGGTTCAACTCAAGCATTCACTGATGTTTCTTTTCTAAACTTTGTGTTTTATTTATTATTATCATCTAGGCTTCTCTGGAAAGAAGCGAGAAGTTCACCCTGAAATCGAACTCGGATGACAACTGGGACGTTATCTCCACCGATGGGGCAACGAAAACCTTCCCGGGAGTTTGCTTCCAGATCCCTCCACCTGATCCAGAGGCCATTGACAAAGTGGACCTGTAAGTAATGCTGACTGCGTTATTATGTGTTATTATGCAGCTACAACAAACAGATGTCTGTAATACTGTTTCTATTCTTGTTCCTTAGGTTGGGTGGTGAACTGGCAGACATCAAGAAGAGAAGAACTGCTCTGGTGGCATCGCTGAAGAATCACAAAGCTGAGCTCTCCAGGGCCCAACAATCAGGTCATTGTCTATAAATTAAATCCTAATTATAAGGCACCATCGGTTCTATAAACTGTCATGATTATTTACGACTAGTTGCACAAATAGCTTTTAATTTTCATCTTAAGACCACAGTCAGATCAGGCCATCAATAAACTTCCCTGTTTCCTCATTCAGCCCCAGTGTCTTCTGCCCCACCGGATCCCAAAGTGACAGCCCTGGCGCAGCAGCTGGACCAGCTGGACAGTGACCTGGCCAGTGCTGAGCAGAGCATGCTGAGCCGCCTGCGAGCCCCGCTGAGTCGCTCTGACCCGGCCGGAGATCTGGCCAAGAGGCTGAGGGAACAGGAGGTGAGGGGAATAAAATCACAGACAACTATGTTGTTCATTTAATCTTTATTTATTGGAGCTAATGCTTGTTTTATTCTATCTATCAGCTCTTTAGATTTAGGTTAAATACCACTAATTTACCAAATGTCATCAACGTCAAGGATCCACAGATAAACTGTAGAAAGCTTCTGAAACATTTAGACCATGACATGTTTCTTTTTTTGAGTTTACAGTTTTAACAAGGAGGAACCCTAAATGATTTGATTGATATTTGACGACACCCTACAGTACATGAGTGTCTAAAGTATCTACGTTTGTCCCTTACAGGAAGCTGCCAGGGCTCTGAAGGCTCTGGAGCAGCAGAAGCTGGCAGCTCAGGCTGACCTGCAGCCCCTGCTGTCCAAAGATCCCAGCTCCTCTGCACTGCCACTCAAACTGAGCGCTGCCAACAATAAGCACGACAGCATCGCAGAACTCGCTGACCTCTACACCAAGAAGTAGGTTCATGTTTTGTTTGGGAAGTTGCGTTTATGCAATTACATGGTGTAGGGGTTTTTGACGCCAATGAATATACAGAATGGTTATCCCTGTTTTAAAACTGCAGATTAAAACTTTTGGGGGGGGGGGGCTGTGGCTCAGAGGTAGAGGTCGTCCACCAATCGGAAAGTCGGCGGCTCAATCCCCGGCTCCTCCGGTCACATGTAGAAGTGTCCTTGAGCAAGACACTTAACCCCAAATTGCTCCCGAATGCTGTGCCATCGGTGTGTGAATGAGTGTTTAGTTTAGATCAGGGGTTCTCCTTTTGTAACTTGAGGCCCACGTCTGATTGTTAAAGTAATTCCGAGAACCACCTTCTCAAATAAATGACAAACTGGGCTATAAATATGTGTCATGCCACAGGCAGGTGTAATGACCCACATAAATATTCAGCTTACCATCACCCATGCCTCCCTGCCATTATGAATCCAAACTATTCAGGGGTATATTTCCTCATCACACGCTTTGGAGCTTTTACTGGTGCAGGGTTGTCTCCAACATCTTTTCGTACAAAAAACGCTCCATTTTGCATCCGAGACATATGTCTGTAAAGGGGAGACTCGTGGGTACCCATAGAACCCATTTTCATTCACATATTTGGAGGTCAGAGGTCAAGGGACCCATTTGAAAATGGCTATGCCAGTTTTTCCTCGCCATAATTTAGAGTAACTTTGAGATGTTATTTAGCCTCTTTCCCGAAAAGCTAGCATGACATGGTTGGGACCAATGGATTCATTAGGTTTTATAGTTTCATATCACTCCAGTATCCTTCCTCTAATTTAAAACCCACCCGCTACAACCTCTGAAAAACAGAATAACGGTCGTTGGATTTTGAAGAGGTTAATCAAACCATTTGTCAGTACCTCCATGGCCCACTAGGGGGCGCTCTGAGGCCAACCAGTCTAGCTGGTTTAGATCCTGATGGGCAGGTTGGCATCCTGCATGGCAGCCTCTGCCATCAGTGTATGAATGTGTGTGTGGATGGGTGAATGCTGACATGTAGTGTAAAGCGCTATATGCTCCTTTATGCGAGTCCATTTATCATTCCCTCAAAGAACACAATAAATGATAAATAAGAAATGTGACAAAAAAACTTTTGTCATATTTTTATAGGCGTACATCTGTCTGTCTTTGTTGAGCTGTGCTACTGAACTAAATAATCTCAGTAGGCCTACACTTCATCAATGCATTCATCCTGTTGTTTTCAGAGGGAATGCATCTCTCCAACTGGAGAATCAGATCAAGAAGGTGGACGGCCTCGTCTCTGGGTTTGAGAAAAAGCTGAGTGACGACGGTCCAATCCCTGACGTGCCAAGTGCAATCCAAGCCCGCGCCGAGGACATTCAGGTGAGAATAAAAATCTGCATTTAAAATCGGACCTCTACTCCGTAAAAGGCAGTTCTTTTTCAGATTTTAAAATCACATATCTCCTTTGCTGTATTCAGTACCAGCGGAAGTCTGTGGCGGCGGCTCAGGATGACATGAAGAAGCTGAGTCAGGATCTGGAGACCACAGAGCAGCTGTGCAGCTCTCTGCAGCAGGGCTACCAGGAGTACTGCCCTGACATCCGGCGCCAGAGGACTGACGTCAAGCAGCTGCAGAGCCGCTACTCCAACGTGACCAACCAGCTGAAGGAGAGGTGAGAAACAGACTGTGAACAAACCGGACCAAATCCGCTCGGGATCCCCAAAGGAGTCATAAGATAAACGATGATTAAAGGCATAGGAAAGAAGAAGTTTTGCCTCTTCAGCCCTATAAAAAGTATTCAAATGAAACAACAGGGACAGACTTTGAAGAGTTTGCATGCACTATACAACTTTACTATTACACCTTGATTCAAACATACAGTATTACACATTATTAGAGATGTTTTTTTGCTTTGGTCTATCTATCTAAAGGCAATTAATAATGCCAATAAAAGGATTATGTTGATCCTTATTTCACATAATTTTTCATTACATACATACAGTACATAAAGAAAGCAGTATATACTGAGATGATGTGGTCAGGCAAAGGTTTACCTCTGATATAAATATTTTTTGGGAAAAGGAATGAAAGAAAGCAAAACCTTTTGAATGTCAGTTATTTAATTTTCTGCCATATTGATGAATCCTCTCAGAGAAAACCTCTTACAAGAAGCTGCAACCAAGAACCAGGAGTTCCAGAGTACGTCCAGGTCCCTGAAGTCCTTCCTGGACAACCTGCCACGAAATGAGCTCAACTACAACGATAATCTGTCTCAGGTCGCTGCCAGGCAAAGCTCCCAAGAGGTGAGGCTGGGATTTATTTACACATATACGTTGTTCTACGTAAATCTGTAAAAAATATGCTTGATTAACATCTGTTAAATGTTTCACCACAGAGGGTGGTGGATGACCTGAAGAGGAAGGGAGATGACATGGACAGAGTGGCTGACCTGTCTCAAGACCTGCAGGGTGTACTCAATGTAAGAGATTATAATACAATGCTCTAACATATTAGTAACAGAGTGTATCTGTGATTCTAGGCATTATATATAAAGAAAATATCCCTATTGTTACCATCAGTGATGACATAATTTTATTACCATTCTAATTCTTGGTTTTTCAATAAATAAAAAATGCAAACGAGTCCACAAGTGGGAAAACAAGTATACTTGATTAACTGAATAAATAATTCTTCACTCTGTGTGTGTGTGCAGGAATACGAGACCAACGTTGACAAATACAACAGCACACTCGAGGACGCTGGAGTCACTATTTCCCAGAAACCTCGTATGCTCACACTGGCTGAGGCTGTTCAGAAAGAGGTAACATTTAAATTCCTCCAAGTTTTTAAACACAATGTAAATGTTTTGTTACATTTATTAAAAGATCAAGGTGGCTGATGGTTTGCTGCTGTGCCTCCTGTTTATTACAGGAGAAGGATCTGATGAACCGTTACGCTGAAGCAACAGCTGAAAACACCCAACGCCAAAAACAGATGGATTTGGCTACGAATCTCCTTATACAAGTAAGAGAACAGGACGTGAATAAAAACATCCTCTTCACTATAAAATGTGTTTTCCATAAAACTACCTAAAACTAAGTTGCAACTTATTGTCATTTAATTAATTTGCTTTTCCTGCTGCAGAACGAAGAGAAAGTCCAAATGGTGGCACAGCAACAAGTGCAGCTTCAAAGCCAGCAAAGGAATACTTTAGAGCTAGATAGTCTGTTAAAAGAGCTGGATGAAGAGAGGGAGAGGAAAAGTCATACCGAGACAGACCTGAGAACCTTCAAAGACAGGATGTTGTCACTAAAGAGTCGCAGAGGAGTGGAGCGCGTCGAGGAGAAAGAAGTACTGCAGTACTACCGCGACCCAAAACTGGAAAGCGACTTGCTCGATCTGCAGAAAATACTGAACGAAGAGTCTGTGAGGCGTACCACCACCCACACCGAGGTCGAGGTGTTCAACAAGAAAATCACCATCTTGGAGGAAACCCTCAAAAGCGCTCCACCCAAACTGGTGACCAGAGAGGTGACGGAGTTTGAGAAAGATCCTCAGCTGGACATAGAGGCCCTTAAGATTAGAGACGAGATAGCAAGGATGAGGGATGAAATTCGAGTGAGAGACGGGGAACACATTCAGATGAGGACAGAAGTCACGATTCTGCAGCAGAAGGCACCGACCATCAAAGAGAGGATTGTTAAGAAGGAAGTGGTGAAAGTGGAACAAGACCCACAGATGTTGAAAGCAGTGCGAACATTTGAGGTGGAAATTTCTGATGAGAGCAACAAGGTCAAGCTCCTAAACGACGAAATCTTCCAGACAAGGAGCCAGATCAATGCACTCGAGAGACTGATTCCTAACATTACGCCTAAGATCATCACTAAGGAAGTGAAAAAGATTGAACAAGACCCTGAGCTCATCAATGAATCTAAGAGGGTTCGAACAAGCGTGGAGGAGGAGAGGATTGAAAACGACTCTCTGACCAAAGAGGTGATGGTGCTCCAGAGTCGCTACCGAGACGTTCAAAGCTGGAGGCCAAAGGTTGAGGTGAAGGAGATCGTTAATGAGATCTACCGGATAGACCCGGGCACAGAGACGGAGATAGTGCGGATCAGGAAAGACATACAAGACACCAACAAGCAGCGCTCTGATGTGGACAGGGAGATCATCCAGGTCACAACTGATGTGAATATCCTTCGTTCTGAGAAGCCCAAGGTGGAGGTAAAGGAAGTTCTCCAAGAGGTGGTCAAGGAGGAAAGAAGCCCTGAGAATGAGAGAGAGATCCAGAGGCTAAATGATCAGGTGAACCATTTACACACCACTTACAACTCCCTCCTGGATCAAGTGAGCATGTGCAAGAGAGAAAGAGATGAATGGAAAACGGAAAAGTCCAAAATAGAGACCAAAGTCATCAACAGAGAAGTCATCAAGTATGAGGCTGATCCTCTGCTGGAGAAAGAAGCTGACCGCTTGAGGAGAGTTGTGCGGGAGGAGGCGCAGGTGCGGCGCAACACTGAAGAGATGGTGTTTGACCTGCAAAACAAATACATCCTGCTGGAGAGACAGAAGCCCGAGGAGAAAGTGGTTGTGCAGGAGGTTGTGCGTTTACAGAAGGATCCGAGGCAGATGATGGAGCACGACAGGCTCAGCAGGAACCTGGATGAAGAAGTAATGACCCGCCGTCAGATAGACCTAGAGCTGCAGCAGCTGAGAACAAAGGTGGAAGAGAAACTGAGGCTCCTCAGAGAGAGCGACGAGCGCCAAAAGAGGACTCAAGCCGAGTTTGAACTCAGAGAGCTCCGACTGCGCATTACACAGCTGGAAAATGCCCCACCTCCTGTCGAGGAAAGTATTGTTGTCGAGGAGGTGCTGAAGGTTGAAAGAGACCCAAAACTGGAGAGGATGACAACCGGTCTTCGGTCAGACATGGACAAGGAAACCAGCAACATCCTGCGCATCCAGAGAGACATCCGTAACATCACCCTAAAGATTGAGATCCTGCAGAAGGAGAAGTCTCATGAGAAGACAGTGTACAAAGAGGTTGTCCGCGTTGAGAAAGACCAGGCCGTTGAATCCGAGAGGGATCGCCTGAGGGAACAGGTGTCTCAGCATAAATTTACCAGACAGGACCTGGAAGATGAACTCAGACGCATCAATGGGAAAATCACCCTCATGATGGACAGCAAATCCAGCTCTTCAAGAGAGGAGAGTACCCTCAATCTGAACCGAGATGCCTTACAGAGGGAGAAGGACAACCTCACTCGGGAGCTCAGGACACTCGATGCCTCGAGACACGACATCAGCCTGTCCTTCCAGCAGCAGAGCAGGCTAATGAGTGAGAGAACGCAGATGAGCAGGCAGAAGAGTCTCAAGATGGGATCCGACATTCAGCGTCTGGAGAGGGAAATCCTGGACGAAAAGGACAAGATCCATCAGCGAGACAGCGTCATCCGAGAGCTTCTGCTGAACGTGCAGAAAGAGGAGCACGCAGAGACCAGGACCAAAGAGACCAACGTCTCCACCAAAATCACCATTCTGGATCCAGATACAGGCAAAGACATGTCCCCTTATGATGCCTACATGCAGGGCCTGATTGATCGCACACAGTACATTCACCTGCAGGAGCTGGAGTGTGACTGGGAGGAGATTACTTCCCTGGGACCTGAAGGGGAGACATCTGTGCTGCAGGATCGCAAGAGTGGAAAGCAGTACTCCATCAAAGATGCCCTTAAGGCAGGCCGGGTGACAGAGTATGATCTCCAACAGTACAAAAAGGGCAAGATTGCCATCTCAGAATTCGCCTTGCTGGTTGCCGGTGACAATAAGAAGCAACCCCAGTTCAACTCAATCCACAAGTCCACCACAACTACGGTGAATTCGACCAACTCAGTCACCACCTCTAAAGAAATCTACCCAGTTGCTGGAATAGTGGATACAAACACTGACACCTGCTTTACAATACGCAGCGCCACCCTGCGTAAACTCATCGACCCCACCACCGCCCAAAAACTTCTGGAGGCTCAGGCATCAACAGGCGGCATCATTGACATCAGCAACAATATGAGATACCCAGTTCACAAGGCAGCGCTCAGGGGCCTCATTGAGGATAGTCAACTCCAGAGGCTACTCAATGCACAAAAGGCCTTCACTGGCGTTGAAGACCCCATGACCAGAGA
Organism: Sebastiscus albofasciatus; assembly: GCA_916701655.1. Lineage (NCBI taxonomy): Eukaryota > Metazoa > Chordata > Actinopteri > Perciformes > Sebastidae > Sebastiscus > Sebastiscus albofasciatus. The sequence goes on along the minus strand of CAKAOI010052132.1, from coordinate 32,991 downwards.
GTGTTTGTCCGTTGGAGAAGCTGTTCAGAAAGGCTGGATGCCGAAGGACACCGCCATCCACTACATGGAGGCGCAGCACCTGACGGGAGGGCTGGTCAATCCCAACACCGGCCGCAGAGTGAGCATCTTTGATGCCATCGGGTCCAAAATGATCGACAGCACAATGATGAGGGAGCTGCAGTCCGAGACGACCCACGCCAAGGATATCGTAGACCCGATCACGAAGGAGAAGATCAGCTACAAACAAGCTCTGGATCGCTGTAAGACGGACTCCGTGTCAGGCTTACCAATGCTGCCCGCCTCCTCCAAAGAGTCTGGTTACTCTAAATATGCAAGATTCTAGATATGTTTACTACATAGCTGGAGTTATCTGGTCTGTGGAGTGATGTGATAAAATATTAAATGTACTGTTAGATTATGGGAAATCCATACATTAATTACAATGTGCATTTTGACTCAGGAAAAGTCTTCTACTGCAAAGCTTTCTGTCTAGCCAAATGATTGCTGCTGCGTTGCCTTTGTTTACCAAACATGTCTGATGTGGGCAGATGTTTGATTTAATTTAAAAAGAGAGAATATAAATGCAGTTTATTATCTTTGATGTTGTTGCGTTATTAGGGATACTGGGACATGGTGCAATGCTATTTACAAAGATTGGTTTGATTCTGTATTACGCATGGGCTATCCTTGACACTTTAAACTCAGTCTTGTTTGATACTTTATGAAGAAACAAATATCAATAAATTTAAATTATAATGGTTAAAGAGCATGGACTCCCTCACTTTCTGTGCTGTGTATGTTGTCCTTTTAAATGAAACATAGAGGCAGGTACAATTCAGACAATTTTTCAATGTTTACTTTCAAGAAGGTAATACCAGACTCAATCATATTTGAATAAGAACCCAGTTAAAACATAAATTCTGGGTGACTTTTACCACAGCTTCCCATTTTATGTACCTCTCAGCCACCACAAGTGAGTCAGGAGGAAGACGGTGTGTTCCTCAACTGATATCAAATGACTAATAATGGGCACCCACTACACCCAGAGTACATGAGCATAATGGTTACAAATATAACACATTAAAGCAGAAGTAGGTAGAAATATGATTAAAAAAAGTTATTTTTATAAAACGGTCACTATATCCTGACAGTAGTTCATGATACAGGTAATCTGAAAAAATCATGTTCCTCGGTGTCCTCCGGTGCTCCTAATGGCATCTACAAGATTTCACAGACTGGAGAAAAACAACCAATCAGAGCCGAGCTGGAGCCTGCCGTCTCTGAGCAGCTGTCAATCACTCTGAAACTCCAATCAAACGGTCAAAATAGGCAGCGCTGATCAAATATGAATCAATATTCTGTTACTGTAATGCCTATTTCTCGCCTCAAATGTTTTCAGAAACATCTTGTAGTGTACTGTTTAGCTGTAAAATGAAAGTTTATGACCCAACAGTCATGTTGAGATCAGTTGAGGAAATACCAAGCACCGCCCACCAGCTGGAAGTAGTCTTCATGGAAGTATGTTTTGTTGTGTCAATAAAAAATATGATAAAAAAAAAAGAAACACGGATGTCAACCCAGTCGTTTGGGGCTTTAATTGTCAAATAATAAACCCCAGGATTAAACATTAATCATAAACGGTTATGGTCGGAGGTAGACAACATAGTCACATAAACTCTCTTTTAACCAAATGGTCTTAAAGTTCACTTGAGGAACAGCACTCCAAACAGCTTCAGAGGCAGAGCTGTAGTCCTGTCATGGAACTCAACGTGCACCTTGTGAAACTTGATGAACGCAGACCCTGATCAGGTAGCAGGTCGTGCAGCATCACCCTGCTTGTGCTCCCTCTCCCTGAAGAAGCTCCTTTGCTCATCGATGGCTTTCTGTAGAAGAGCGACGTTTACACCATCGACGCAGTTCAGCACACGGGCACGGACCATCGCACCAACTCCTGTAAGACGAAAAGATGCAGATAAAGGCAGGCGATAGAGACAAAGAGTCCTGTATTATATACTATGTACTTTCACTATACTACTTGCAGATAGCCTGTTTTTTGATTGATATGTGGACCGAAGAAAAACAGGAAACTGCAATAAATGACTCATCATTCCCCAGTCACAACAGATTAGAAAGTCTTTCCTTACCCTCAGCATTTTCAATCTCACCCAGAACTATGTACTGGGCCCCAATTATTGGGTTAAAAGGCTCCACAAATAAGGTGTGGACAGCCACGTGGTGCTCTTTTGAAGCATGCTGAGCGGACAGTGTGGCCCTGGACTCCTCAGGCTGATAGCAGATAAGTCTGGAAAATAAATCAGGAAGGTTTAACGTCCAGTATGGATGATACAATTTTATCTTTTTTTTTAAGGTGTATTCTTATTTACTTATCTGACGGCTATATTTACTAGTTACATATGAACATCTTATACATTATGATGTATTATTACAGATTACACTATGGGGATGCACCGATACTGATACCAGATTGGGTATCTGGCTGATACTGACTTAAAGAGACTGTTTGTAACTTCTGACACGTATAAATCACCCGGGTCGGTGTCCCATGCGCGCTCACATATGCACGCTCTCATATGCACGCTTGTGTGTGGCTACACTGTTCAGACAAGACTCTAACACAAACTACACAAAAGAACCAAAACCTTATATCTAGTGAAACCCGTCTTGCAAAACAGTGTTGGCCGCAGTCGGAGGACGCGGGGGAGTAGCTTTGGTCTCCAGGGCTGGAGTTACTGCTGTACTCTGCTCCTCTGCCTGCTTGCCTGCACTCAGCTCGCTCCACCTCACGTGCATGCGTGCACACTACACACTGCAGAAGACTTCGTAGCTGAGAATATCTAGTGAATGTATAGTGGACGTTTGTGCAGAAATAACAGCTGCATTTCCTCCAGACCAACAGAGATTTTCCGTGTCTTGTGAAGTGACCGGACTCCGCAGTGAGAAATGTTATCGTCTCCGACCGGGTGCCAGTGTCGTCCTCCAAGTTTTGACCAATTTGTTATTGCATTTAAAAGGTTTACACTTGTAATTCCTGTTAATTTTGAAGATTTTTTTACCAAGTTGCTGGTGTATTTACTATTTTAATGATAAATAACAATTCAGTAAATTTACATCTATGCATTTATTTGTTACATTTTGTTTTACAGTGAATAATTCCAGCATATAATGTATATAGTATATAAACATAGAATTAAAATTGAATAGATCGTGTCACCAATATCTGATCCAGTTATTTGAATCAGTATCGGCCCCGATATCCAATCCGATATCGATTTACCGGTGCATCAGAAACAAAAACCCACCTGCCAAACACTCTCACTGATTCTCCTTCCTGCACCGCTCCAGAGTTTACTTCCCAGGGGAAATGAAAAACTGCAGCTGCTGGAAGCATAGTGAAGCATGGTGGAAAGAAAAATGTGAAAGTGTTGAGGAAGTCTGGGTATTTCCGGGGTACTTCCGGGGTATAGGTCACATGACTTGTCTCCGCCTTCCAGCTAGTGATGGGAATTCCGGCTCTTTTTAGTGAGCCAGATAATTTGTCTCAGCTCACCAAGAAGAGCCGGCTCTTTCGGCTCCCAAATGGCTCTTCGTTTTACCACTTCTGCCTTTTATAATTCAGCCAAATTTTGCTTTATCTGTTTTGAACTATGATTAGTACGTGTGCACATATATCACTTAAATTATTCAATATAATTATAATAAACCCTATAATTTCCAGAATACCATAATTTAACATGCTGCTTTGTTTCCGACTGTCACTCATCTTGTCTGCTATTTGCGCACCGCACTCTTCTCTCTTTCTCTCCTCCTCTTCCCCCTGCTCTGTACCTGTAGACCGTCAGCGCGCCGTGCACCCCCGCCACTCGCTGCTTGATGGTATGATCCTTGTCTGTCATTACCTGATTGGTCACATGGACATCATTAAGACAACATTCAGTCATAGTCAGTGAATGGAGTGCCCGTGGTGCAGAGAGGATCGTCCTATCATTCTGCCTTGAATTAATATTAATTTTTTAAAAAAACGGCTCTCGGACGGGAGCCGGCTCTTATGGTACGTGTCCACAGCCTCCATGCTTTCCACGCTTCCCATTCATTGTCTATGTAAGTAGCCGTGCAATGCATTCTGGTAGCATGGCGTCACGATTCGACAAACAGAGTGCCACGACGCCCGCTTCTCATTTGCATAAAGCTGAGGTCTAATCTACTTTATGCAAACTCCCGAGAATCTTTTAAAATAAACGTTGTCGATCCAAAATAAAGGCAGATTTAGCAACTGCATGGCTTATTTCTCGCCTCAAATGTTTTCAGAAACACATTTCACACATTATTTTCATGAAATAAGAGAAGGAAGTTTCCAAACGAGCCTCAATACTGTTTCCGGTTTGAAAGCTGGGAGCAGCAGCCAACGGAGGGAAAGCCTTTGTCAAATCAGGTGGGGACAGCCTTGTGTCTCCAAGCGTCCAATGTTGGGAAGCGTCGCGGCCCCTCGCGATAAAAAACGCCCCTGTGGACACGAACCATTATCGTTCACTTACAATAGCCGGCTCAAAGCCCCGGCTCGTTCGTGACTGACAAATCACTACTTCCAGCACGTCTCTGCGCATGCGCCAGGAGGAGGAGGACGTGACAGGAGGACCCTTCAAGTTGAGGTTGCAGGAGGTTATACAACGCAACTCTCATTATACTTTTGCGTTATAAGTGTTGTTTTCAGTCGGATACAGAAACATGAATCCCGATATTATGAAAGAGCGGCAAAATGCCACTTTTAACGTCGAGAAACTGACCAATATCCTGGACGGAGGCCCTGAAAAGACCAGAAGACGAAGAGAAATAGGTGAGTTTGAAATGTCCTATGATGTTATTAGGAGTTATTGTGCTCGTTACTGCCGACACCGAACACTTCATATAGTGATGATAGTGATGATATGAAAACAGCAGTATTGTGGAGAAAAGGGAGCTAATGCTTTCATTGGATGCTTGCTAGTAGTTTTCCTGTCGACAGCAACTATAAACAGATGTGACCTATAGGTCACATCTGTTTGTCCCGAATTGAAGAAACATTTTGTTGTTATTTAGAAACATATCTCACCCTAAATCTATTTAAGATGCTATTTCTTAAGTTAGGTATGTTAGAGTGACCTGGTGAGCTCCAAAGGTTAATTCGGCGTCCGTTTCATGTGTCAAACATCCTCACAGTAACGTGTACACTAGTGTCCATTGATGCAAGTTAACAAGTGACCTGGCTAACGATTACCAACGGTTACTAAGGGTTACCATGGTTACCAAGGGTTACCAACGGTTACCAACGTGTACCAACGGTTACCAACGGTTACCAACGTTTAAGATAAGATATTCCTTTATTAGTCCCGCCGTGGGGAAATTTGCAGTGTACTGCAGCAAAGGAGACAGTGCAAAAAACAAGATGCATCAGCTAACACAGTAAAAAAAAAAAAAAAAAAGAGCTAAACAAAGTGGAACAAAATATGAACCATTTAAATAGAAGGAAGTATAAAAATAGGAGCAGTATATACAGTATTGATAATAAACAGACTATTCACAAAATTGCACAAGTGAGTTTACCAACATTACCAACATTACCAACTTATACCAACGTTTACCAACGATTACCAACGGTTACCAACGGTTACCAACATTTACCAAGGGTTGTGCAACTGAACTTCACGCTATGCTACTTTATTGACATTGACAAAACACGGTGTTCTAGGTAGCAAAGAACAACATACTGTGTGTCTGATTCAATGTGGATGGAATATAAATGCAGGTCATGTAAAATCATGGTGATATATGTATATATAGCTATGTAAAGAGATAGATTTTTGAATGTGGACCCAAGTGTGTCAGTTTGTGTATACACATTTAAAAATACAGTATATGGGGCCATTATTGTGGCAAAACTACTATTTGCACATGTGTGTGGAGAGTTATTGTGTAACTGTATCTCAATCCATGTGTGATGAGTAATCAGATTTGTAAATGTATAAATACAAATCTCCAAATGGCATTCAGATTTGCAAGTGTATTGAGATTTGTAAATGTGTAGACAAATGTGTAAAGGCGTACATACATCTGTAAGTGTGTAGGGCTGTGTATTGGCAAGAATCTGGCAATACGATACGTATCACGATGCAGGGTTAACGATTCAATATATTGTGGTATATTGCAATAATGTTTGCAAGGCGATATATTGAGTATAAAGACAAACCACCACCTAAGTAAAAAAAAAAGTCACTATGTGAAATGGCTGTCATGGGGACTAAAATTATTACACATGATTACAATTGGACTCATTGGATCCACAAGAGTCTCAGCTTTCCAGTGATACCCAATTTATGTAATTCTAAGACTGTTTATGGACCGCAGTATGCAGAACTATTCAAATAAACCATTATAGAATGGGGTGAAAATAACACATTTGTACTGCATGCAAAAGAATGCATGGTTTTTGCCCAAAACTGCATGGGATTATCATAAAGTGGGCATATCTGTAAAGAGGAGACTCGTGGGAACCCATAGAACTGTGTAGACAAAACTGTAAATGTGTACATATATACTTGATCCTGCATGGATGTACTGTATTTGTGTACCAGTAATCTTGTCCTTGGAGACCTCAGTTCTAAATTCAAGCACCAAATCTTGATACACACTTCCAAATCTTCATCAATCATTTTCACACGTGGGTACACATTCACAGATTTTAACTAGACTTTTGGAAATGTCCTCTTTGTCTATACAATATATGTGCTTTGTTGACTAAAAGATACTTTTCTGATTTAATTTCCACCTTCTACTGTAGAGTCACTGGTTGTCAGCGACCCAGACTTTAAGGAGGAGGACCCAAACTTCCTGTCCCGCAGTGAGCGCTATGACCAGGCTGTTAGAAAAAGTGCCCAGATGATCCTGAAGCTCAGAGAGTATGGCATTGCAGACCCAGATGAGATCTACTGCTATAAGAAGTATGTGGTAAACGAGTCGACATATGAGGCCAACAGTCAGCTAGCTTACATACTGTACTGTAGATCAAGATAGGTCTATGTGATTACAAGGCTGAGGGTGAACAGCCCACACACAGCTGCTAGTGGAGTTGGACACAAAAAGCCTATGCAAAAAGGGGATTATGTCCTTTGAAGTGCTCAAAAAAGAGATCTCAAGTATTGAAATGTGGGGCTCTTGCTTATTGATTAGGATATAAGAACTTTACATCATGATACCTCAAAATGAGAATTCTGGCACAAGGAGATAATAATACTAATAGTGCCCTATTATCACTAAAATCATGTTTAGTAAGCAATATAAGGCACTTAACAGTTCAGTCCAGTTTGTTCTCATAGACATTAAGGCTGGGATGATTCACCTATCTCCCGATTCAATACTACCACGATACTTGGGTGCTGATTCAATATGTGTTGCGATTTTTAAGTATTGCGATTCGATATTACAATTTATTGCGATTTTTGTTAACTTTTTTAACACTAGACCATGGGGAAAAAGTTCACTTCTATGGACCTTTACTTTGGAAAATATCAAAATTAATACGGTAAAAATGTTTGATTTTCAGCATGTATGTAGTCAGAGATGTCATTAAGTCAAATATATCAGTCACTGATGTCAGGCATTATTTATAAAGCAACCCAAAACTCAAAGAATAAAGACATTTCCCTCACAAATTAGTGGTATTTTCTTTTTAATTTTTAAGGGACGTGTAATGTTTTATACTTCCGGTTAATATAATCCAATCAATCTCATTTCCATATATGTATTTTGTATATACAGTTCCCTTTGCTAACACCTTATTCTGAAAACCAGACGTAGTCACACACGTATACTTCCGCTAACTTCAACAAGTGCGTCACTAGCTCTCTCATCAGCTCCGTTCTCTTTATACATCCATGGTCAGCTCCACCGGGGCCGTTTGAATGCATTCAACATAAATGCCAGTATATGTGTGCTCTACAGTTGTAGCGTCGGCCGATTCTAGCTCTGCTTTTCCTGGCAATGTGTGAAACCCAAAGTGTTTCCATACTTTACTGTATGTGTAGTATTTACCACTTTGGATTTAACATGTGAGGGTTCAAGTCGTATCCACGCGGACCATCCGCGGTTTTGTGCTTTTTTGTTTCGGCTTGCTGCGGTTTGTTTTGGTTGACAGAGTCGGAACATGACGTTATGTTACTCTGACTACAACAATAAAAGCGGTAACTTCCTTAAACCTCCGCATAGACTCAAATGAAGCAAATATATTGATTCTGGCATTAAAAGAATCTATTTCAAAATCGTAAAAAAAATCATGATACATATGTGAATCGATTTTTTTTCCCACCCCTAATAAACATGGAGGTAACAGTGGTGAAGTGACTCTGGCACACAAGGAGTGCAGAGTCAGAAGTAAGAAATATTACTGTGTACTGTCAGTCATTTACAATTCAAATTTAATAGAGGGAAGTAAAACAAACACAATATGTACTTATGTAAATAGACTTAGTTTTATTCTTACTGATTATATGTTTTTAATATAGAGCAAACTATTATGACCTCTGTCAGATACTGTCACTATCAGGTGTTTGCAATTTATAAATTACACAATGTACATGGTTGACATGTTACATAATGCACAATGGCTCTACCACACCCTGACCGTACTTTATGACTGCAATCAAATAATACACCTGAATATAACTCACATAAATGCAGTCGGAGCAAAGCTCAACATGAGATTAAAACTGTATCAGAGGGTATGTAAGGTCCCCACTTTCACCTGCTGTACAACGTAATGCAATGTTATAGATAATCAGTTTTTACATTGCTTTTTTAGAGATTTTGGTCAAATTTTCAGTGTGCACTCCCAAGCTTTCACCAGCCTATTTGATGTATCTGCAGTGGGTTTTTCAAAATCATTATTTTAATTGAGGCAGCATGTAAAAAGGATAGATGTGGATCACATTAATACCTCTTGTACTGTCAGTCCCAGTTGTAATTTGACTGTTTTGCAGGAAGAAGCCCCAAAAGGCATTGTTTAATAAGAAAAATATGCGCCACTTTATCCAGTCCTAATGATGAAGTACCTCAACCGGAGACTTTTTATTTTATCTGAAGTCTTAATTACTTGTTCGAACACTTAATTTGACTGAAAAACTTTTCAGACGACAGAGCAGCATGTCCAAACGAGTAAATAAATTGTATGTGTGAGATGAACTTGAACCTCAGCCATAAAAATCACAGTCTGTCAGTGCTACCATAACAAAGTGAGTCAGCAAATACATCAGAACCTTTGAGTAACAGCAAGTCTGAACTTAAGTTGTGTATCCTATACCTTCCCTTCACCCAGTTTGGTTAAAGGCAACTTCCAAGAGGCCATGGGGCTTCACTTTGTCATGTTCCTTCCGACCCTGTACAACCAGTGTGACGCTCAACAGTCCAAGAAATGGTTACCTCTGGCAGAGTCCTTCCAAGCCATGGGCACATATGCCCAAACTGAGATGGGTCACGGTCAGTCCTGGACTTAGCCCTAAACTTATTTACTTGCTTGTTGGTGAAGGCCCTCAGACACAATTGTCATTCGGTTTTTTTTTGTTTTTTTTTATGATAAGTTCCAGTAGCTGTTCTGGTGATTTCTTGTATGTGTTTGACAGATCCAAATCATGTAAAAAATTGCAAAAGTAGTTGCATGGGTGTCCTGACAATTGTGTTTTCACATTACATTTGTTCTAACAAGAGATGCTGACTTATGGCTTGTTGAGTATGTGTACTGTAGCTGCATTACTAACATCGCTCCACTAGTGGTTGTCCCTTACACCCTCAGGGTTAGTAGTATCTTAAAATAAGATATATTAGTTTTGTCTTGTCTTTTCCAAAACTTATTCCCATTTACTTTAGGTAGTTCTACTGCTTTCCTTCTCACAGCTCTCTCATTCCAAATTCATATCATGATAATGCACTTGAGTGTTTATGGCAGTAATCAAATAATATACCTGGATTGTTCGTTAACTGATAACCTATGTTATAACTATGTGCCTGTAAACAAAATTACATTACCAATGTTTGTTTCAAATACCAAAGGGTGTCATGATGTAGCTTGGGCACTATGATATGAGCACAGCTATTACAAATGGTGGACCATTTTAACATGCTTATTGCACCAATTCCACTGCCATCCTGTAACTATATCAAACAACTAAACAAATGGATGGTTTAGAAATGTCCGGTGGAAACTGTGTTATATAAATTGTAGCTTGGCCAACAGTCGGTGTAGCTGTGTATGGCCTCGAGGTAAATCAGTGCAGTCGGAGTCAAAGTCCAACATAAGATTAAAACTGTGTCAGAGGGTATGCAAGGTCCATGCTTTCACCAGCTGTACAACGTAATGCAATGTAGTAGATAATCAGTTTTTACATTGCTTTTTTAGAGATTTTGGTCAACTTTTCAGTGTGCACTCCCATGCTTTCTGTCAGCCTATTTGATGTATATGCAGTGGGTTTTTCAAAATCATCATTTTAATTGAGGCAGCATGTAAAAAGGATGGATGTGGATCACATTCATACCTCTTGTACTGTCAGTCCCAGTTGTAATTTGATTGTTTTCTATGGAGCCAGAAGTCTATGGTTTGTTCAAACCATAGGCTGGAGGACGCGTCTCCTCTTCCTTCCACTGTACAGAAAGTGAAGCCAAAATATCTTGTATACAAGAGCTGCCATCTTGAGATTATGACGTCATTTGGAAGCAGAGTCTGATCGGGCGATGGAGCCGCAATATCGAGGTCACTCACCCGAACCAATCGTGAGCCAAGCACGGCCACAGCTTGTCATCGAGAGAGACTCACAGCTGTCTATCATGACGTCCCTCCCCCTTTTTATAGCATCAAATAACTAATTAATACCAAACTTATCAGAAAAATTCTGATAAAACATGATGAAAAAACACTTGAACATACTGTACATCAGCGTGATAATAACTACCTAAAATGACAGAAACTATATTTTGGAAAAATTTATTTGATGTGTAGATTTGACTTTTTAGTTTGGCCCATGTCCCATCCGCTAACATGGAGGAGGCGGGCTTTATGACCTATACTGCAGCCAGCCCCATGGGGGCAATTTAGGTGTTTTGGCTTCACTTTTGGGGAGCTGTCATGTCGTCCATCTTTATATACAGTCTATGCTTTGAACACTGAATTTGACTGAAAAACTCTTCAGATAACAGAGCAGCATGTCCAAACAAGTAACTAAATTGTTTGTGTGAGATGAACTTGAACCTCAGCCATAAAAATCAAAGTCTGTCAGTGCTACCATAACAAAGTGAGTCAGCAAATATATCATAACCTTTGAGTAACAGCAAGTCTGAACTTAAGTTGTGTGTCCTATACCTTTCCTTCACCCAGTATGGTTAGAGGCAACTTCAAGGAGGTCATGGGGCTTCACTTTTCCATGTTCCTCCCGACCCTGTACAACCAGTGTGACGCTCAACAGTCCAAGAAATGGTTACCTCTGGCAGAGTCCTTCCAAGCTATGGGCACGTATGCCCAAACTGAGATGGGTCACGGTCAGTCCTGGACTTAGCCCTAAACTTATCTACTTGCTTGTTATTGAAGGCCCTCAGACACAACTCTATCCTGCTGTTATAAAATAGCGCAAATTGGCATTTGTGTTTTTGACTGTTTAGTTCCAGGAGCAATTCTGCTGATTTCTTGTTTGACAGATCCAAATCATGTAGATAATTCAAAAGTAGTTACATACGTGTCCTGACAATTGTGTTTTTACGATACATGTGTTTTAACAAGAGATGCTGACTTATGGCTTGTTGAGTATGTGTACTGTAGCTGCATTACCAACATCGTTCCACTAGTGGTTGTCCCTTACACCTTCAGGGTTAGTATGTATCTTACAATAAACTATATTAGTTTTATCTCGTCTTTTCCAAAACGTATTCTCATATACATTAGGTAGTTCTCTCTATCAAGGTCACTCGCCTAATCCAATCCAAAGCACTGCCACAGCTCGTCATCGAGAGAGACTCACAGCTGTCAAATAACTAATTAAACCAAACTTATCAGAAAAACACTTGCACAAACATCAGCGTGATAAGAACAACCTAAAATGACAGAAACCCTCTTTGGGAAAAATGTATTTGACATATATTTAACTTTTTAGTTTGGCCCATGTCCACACTAACTTGGAGGAGGTGGGCTTTATGACCTATACTGCAGCCAGCCACTAGGGGGCGATCAAGATGTTTTGGCTTCACTTTTTGGGGAGCTGTCATGCCGTCCATCTTTATATGCAGTCTATGCTTTGAACACTGAACTTGACTGAAAAACTTTTCAGATAACAGAGCAGCATGTCCAAAAAAGTATCTAAATTGTATGTGTGAGATGAACTTGAACCTCAGCCATAAAAATCACAGTCTGTCAGTTTTACCATAGCAAAGTGAGTCAGCAAATACATCAGAACCTTTTGAGAGTAACAGCAAGTCTGAACTTAAGTTGTGTGTCCTATACCTTTCCTTCACCCAGTTTGGCTAAAGGCAGCTACCACGAGGCCATGGGGATACACTTTTCTGTGTTCCTCCCGACCCTTTACAACCAGTGTGACCCTCAACAGTCCAAGAAATGGTTACCTCTGGTAGACTCCGCCCAAGTCTTGGGCACATATGCCCAAACCGAGCTGGGTCACGGTCAGTCCTGGACTTAGTACTTAACTTATCTACTTGCTTGTTGTTGAAGGCCCTCAGACACAACTTTATCATGCTGTTATAAAATAGCACAAATTGGCATTTGTGTTTTTGAATGTTTAGTTCCAGGAGCAGTTCTGGTGATTTCTTGTACGTGTTTGACAGATCCAAATCATGTAGAAAATTCAAAAGTAGTTGCATGGTTACATTTGTTCTAACCTGAGGTGGTCAGGGCTCTACAATAAGGATTGTCCGCTTGCCCGGTGCAGGTAAAATGCCACGTTGGGCTAGTAAATCTAGCAACTCTTTTGCCTGATCGGGCAAATGGTGAAAAAAAGAATTAAACACATTTTTCCAGAGCTGATGATGGAAATAGCTAAGGAGTGAGCCATCTCACTTCCTTGTCATATCTGTTGAGAGATGCACATGCGCAATACCAATCAGGCACTCGCGAGAAAATGGCGGCAGGTGAAGACAAGGTTCATGAGCTGAAGCGTAAGCAAGCCATTATCCTGGAAACAAGAGTTTAGTTGGGTGGCGTTAGGGAGGATGTGGGCGAAACTTCAGATTCTTAAATAATTATTAAACATGACGATTAACTTTAGTTTTTGTAGTTATTTGATAATCGCTAAAAAAAAAAAAAGAAATTGTATACTGTAGGGGCAAGTAAAAATTGACTCTGTCAAGTAGATTACTGACCCACTTGCCTGACCAGGCAAGTGAACAAAAACATTAACGTTGAACCCTGATGGTGAGTTATGGCTAGTTAAGTGCGTGTACTGTAGCTGCATTACCAACATCGCTCCGTTAGTGGTTGCCCCTTACACCTTCAGGCTTAGTAGTGTTAAAATAAAATATATTAGTTTTGTCTCATCTTTTCCAAAATGTATTCCCATTTACATTAGGTAGTTCTACTGCTTTTCTTCTGAGAACTCTCATTCCAGCTTTATGTCACAATAATGCACCTGATCTGTACTTTATGGCAGTAATCAAATAATATAACTGAATATAACTCACATAAATGCAGTTGGAGCAAAGTTCAACATGAGATTAAAACTATATCAGAGGGTATGCAAGGTCCCAGCTTTCACCAGCTGCACAACATAATACAATGTAATAGATAAGCAGTTTTTACATTGCTTTTTTAGAGACTTTGGTAAAATTTTCAGTGTGCACTCCCAAGCTTTCGCCAGCCTATTTGATGAAAATAGGCTGGCAATTAAATAAGAAAAATATGCGCCACTTTATCCAGTCCTAATGATGAAGTACCTCAACAGGAGACTTTTTATTTTATCTGAAAGTCTTAATTACTTGTTCGAACCATAGACTGCAGGACGCGTCTCCACTTCCTCCCACTGTACAGAAAGTGAAGCCAAAATATTTCGTATACAGGAGCTGCCATCTTGAGATTGTGACGTCATTTGGAGCCATAGTCTTCGCAGTAGTGATCGGGCGATGGAGCTGCAGTATCGAGGTCACTCGCCCGGACCGATCGTGAGCCAAGCACTGCCACAGCTTGTCATCGAGAGAGACTCACAGCTGTCAATCATGACGTCCTACCCCCTTTTTATAGCATCAAATAACTAGTTAAAACCAGACTTATCAGAAAAATTAACACTTGAACATACATCAGTCTGATAAGAACTACCTAAAATGATAGAAACCATCTTTGGAAAAACTATTTGATGTGTACTTTGACCTTTTAGTTTGGCCCATGTCCCATCTGCTAACATGGCAGAGGTGGGCTTTATGACCTATAGTGCAGCCAGCCACCAGGGGGCGATCCAGATGTTTTGGCTTCACTTTTGGGGAGCTGTCATGACGTCCATCTTTATATACAGTCTATGCTTTGAACACTGAATTTGAATGAAACACTTTTCAGATAACAGAGCAGCATGTCCAAACAAGTAACTAAATTGTATGTGTGAGATGAACCTCAGCCATGAAAAATCAAAGTCTGTCAGTGCTACCATAGCAAAGTGAGTCAGCAAATACATCAGAACCTTTGAGTAACAGCAAGTCTGAACTTAAGTTGTGTGTCCTATACTGTACCTTCCCTTCACCCAGTATGGCTACAGGCGGTCACCTCGAGGCCATGAGGCTACACTATACCATGTTCCTCCCAACCCTGTACAGCCAGTGTGACCCTCAACAGTACAAGAAATGGATACCTCTGGCAGAGAACGCCCATGCCATTGGCACATATGCCCAAACTGAGATGGGCCACGGTCAGTCCTGGACTTATCCCTAAACTTATATACTTGCTTGTTATTGAAGGCCCTCAGACACAACTTCATTGTGCTCTTATAAAATAGCACAAATTAGCATTTGTGTTTTTGACTGTGAATTCTTGTACATGTTTGACATATCCAAATCATATAGAAAATTAAAAAGTAATTACATTTGTTCTAACATGAGGTGGTCAGGGCTCTACAATAAGGATTGCCCACAATTAAAATGCCACGTCGGGCTAGTAAATCTAGCAACTCTTTTGCCTGATCGGGCAAATGGTGAAAAAAAGAATTAAACACATTTTTCCAGAGCTGATGATGGAAGCAGCTAAGGAGTGAGCCATCTCACTTCCTTGTCATCTCTGTTGAGAGATTCACATGCGCAGTACCGATCGGGCACTCGCAAGAAAATGGCGGCAGGTAAAGGCAAAGTTCATGAGCTGAAGCGCAAGCGAGCATTTCAGTTATCCTGGAAACAGGAGTTTAGTTGGCTGGTGTTAGGGTGGATGTGGGCAAAACTCCAGATTCTTAAATAATTATTAAACATGACAATGAACTTTAGTTTTTGTTGTTATTTGATAACCACTAAAAATTAGTAAAAATTGTCTCTGGCAAGTAGATTTCTGACCCACTTGCCTGACCGGGAAAGTGAAAAAAAACATTAACGTTGAACACTGTTGGTGACTTATGGCTAGTTAAGTGCGTGTACTGTAGCTGCATTTCAAACATCGCTCCGCTAGTGGTTGTCTCTTACACCTTCAGGGCTAGTATCTTAAAATATAATATATTAGTTTTGTCTCGTCTTTTCCAAAACGTATTCCCATTTACATTCAATAGTTCTACTGCTTTTCTTCTGAGAACTCTCTCAATGCAGCTTTATATCATGATAAGGCACTTATTGAGTGCATTTTGATTACTATGTCTTGATTACTTATCATCTCTTTTACTAATAATGAAGTCATTTTCCAATGAATTCTAATCAGTGATTTAGTCTTAATGACTGGGTCTGTCTTTGGTTTGGCTGTTGACATCTTGAGTGGCCAGAAATGGTGAAGAAGTTGTTCTGGCTTGTGAATTAGTAGGTAGTGTAGACTGGAAACTGAATCTGGTCTGAACATCTTTTATGCCTCGGCACCGGCGACAGCAGGGGCCGGAGGCATTAAGTTTTTGGGTTGTCCATCCATCGGTACCATTCTTCTGATGTGTTTGGTGGTCAAAGGTCAAGGTCTCGTGATATCTCAGTAACGCCTTAATTCAATTTCTTAAAGTTTGACTCAAACATCCACTTGGACTCGATGAACCGATTAGAATTTGATGGTCAAAGGTCAAGGTCACCGTGACCTTACAAAACAAGTTTTTGGCCATAACTCAAGAATTAATTAGCTAATTATGACAATTTCACACAAATATCTAACAGGATAAAATGATGAAGTGATGACATTTTGGACAGACATGGATGTAACCTGCAACTTGACTTGTTGGAGAAGACATACAACCGCCTGGCGGATAATTCTAGTTTGTCCTTTTCATGCAACCTCACATCAAAAGCGAGAGAAACTTTATATGCTGCAAATATGTGGTCTGGGATCCCATAATGAGGCTGAATTCAAGCTACTGAATGTGTCTTTGTAATCTGAGAGAATGTAGGCCAAGCCAGCTATTGTGTGTTGCCCTGCTGTGACAAAGTCAAGTGGATGTTGTTATGAATTAGTATTTCATCTTTGCAAACCTAGACTGAAAGTTAAGAACAGACGGCCCCGTCTTTCATGAACATTTTGTTCACCTGTGCTTTTGGAAGATTACAACACTGGGCCAAATCCAGTGCATCCAGAGTATCTTTTATGTTGTGACCTAATGTGTGCCCTTGGCCACGTTTCTGGGGCTACAACTAACGATTGTTTTCTTCATCAATTAATCTGCTGGTTGTGTCTTTATTAATCATTTGGTCAGTAAAACATCAGAAAAACAGTGAAAAATGTGCTTATAATATCCCAGATCTATCTAATGAAGAACAAGAAGTTTACATGTGATCACTAAGTGTAAAGAAGAGGCAGCTAAATCAGGAGTTTGTTTGACTCAGAACCTTTATGCTTTGATTTGATCAGCTTATGGTCAGAAACAGTGAACACCGGCAGGAGCCTAAACAGAGAACTGGCTAAAAGACTAAAGTGCTGTACATAACTGATGCATACAAACTCACATGTGACGGGGGAACTTTATTGATGCAGCTCCTAAAGACAGATTTAAAATGAGTGGAGTTTCAAGCCAAATTATGAGCTTACGATCAAACCAATATGCATGATATGCTCATAAGCTGTTTAAATTTGTCTCTCACTTCTGCCTTCACTTCTTTCTTGCACAACATCTGTCCATATCCCTTCCCTCACTTCTTCTTCATTTGAACCATATGAATTCATACCCATAATCTGTGGAGTTTTGAAAATACTTTATCCAACATTCTCTCCTCATTCATCTGCCATTACATGGTTCAAATCTTCTATATTGCTGTCCTCAAAAAATTCCTAAGCATCTCCCTCCTTGCCCTTTCCACATCACCACCTGCTTCTCTTTTCCGTTTGCCCCTGCCCTGCGTGGCCTAGCTGTGTGCACCCAGACAGGCCAGAGCCCTTGGATCTCCATCTGGGGATGTTCCTGCCCACACTGCTCAACCAGGCCACCCCAGAGCAAATGGACCGTTTCTTCATGCCCGCCTGGAACCTAGAGATCATCGGCACCTACGCTCAGACTGAGATGGGCCACGGTAAAATGCAGTCCAAAATCTCAGACCTAATCAGGCCTGAGATTTTGGACTACTGGGATTATTTGGTTTATCATTGCCTATAGACCCCAAAATTGTGTAGTAATGATATTGCAAAAACAGACCGGTGCTACATTTTATTACTGTGATAGGTCTGATGCTTTAGTTAAAACTAATGTTGATCTAATTGGCACTAATATGTACTCGTACTAAACTACCATTAATAATTATCTGAGAACGTTTATTGTTTGTCTGCAAGTGTTTTTAACATCCTTTCCACCATATTTTGCTTTTGTGTAGGATACAAGTAAATTCAGTAAAGTAGGAAAAGCTACACGAGTGGGCAGACACACAAACAAATCCCAAGTTTAACTTAATTTTCTAAACTGCTTCAAGTTAGGGATCGGATTGGTAGTGCTGAAAAACTAGCAAGAGTACACTAAATTTTAAAAATGATCCAACCGAAAAACCCAGCCCAGTGTTGCCAACTCTTTTTTTAATGACAGTAGCAACACTAGCTCCAAATGTCCCTAAATCTAGAGAGAAAATCACTAAGTCTGCAACACCGACAGCCCGTCCCCTCACGCCTCCCTCCAAAGCCCCTCCCCCACTATTATCATTATGAACATAAACATATCACGATGAACATAAACAAAGAACGTGGCTATTCTTAGTGCTCACAGCTGTCCGGTGATGTACAATGAGTGCACGGGCAGAGTGCAAGTAGAAGGACAGGTAGCTCGTCCAATCATTACATTCAGCCCGAATGAAATGGTTGGACGGGTTTATTACAGTCCTGCGACAGCCAGAGATACCAGATTTTATTTTATTTTTTTGTCAGAGCATTTGATTTATTGATTGTTGTCGGGATATAATGAGAATTTCAACAAATATAATAAAAAAATGTTTTTGAACAGCACTACCAACCCGACCTTTAACACGATGACGAGCGCAACCAAAATTAGATCAAATATTTGATAATTGTTAATCATATTTTCAACCCGTCTGACCGCTTGTGTCAGTTGACCCACTGGACATCTATAAAGATTATCAAAAGTTTATACAAAATAGAGTTCCCTTTGAATTGCATGCCCTAACCTCTGGAATAGAGTCTGTCACTAGGTGTTGTCTCCCTGACCACAAGCCTGCATCAGATAGTCCTCTTAGACAAACTAACTCTCTTGTCAACCCTTTATATGTGTTATTGACGGAGCTGTTTCCTTTACTAACTATCTTAGATGACATAGATACATCATGAATTTAATTATCTTAAGATATGATATGTTTTTTGATCTGTCAAACACCTACAAAGTGCACTGCTTTGCTCCTGTATGTTTTTCATTGAAAAGAGTTCAAATACCTATTAATGCATATTTCAAATTGTCGAGGGCTGAACATGTTTTCTATCCATTATCATATTTGATGTTTTGAGTTATCTTTTTTTTGCTTTTAATGTTGAAGTATTATTTTGTTCTATATGATTTAATCTACAGTCTGTTCATGTCTCTTCAATCATTTTTTTGCGTTTCAACCGTGTCCTCTGTATGTGTGTCTTTGGTGCGCTTTGATATGTTGTCTCTCTAGGCACACACCTCAGGGGGCTGGAGACCACAGCCACATATGACCCAGCCACGCAGGAGTTTGTCATGAACAGTCCCACAATCAGCTCCATCAAATGGTGGCCTGGAGGACGTAAGTACAAGAGTTATTTTGCAGCCTTTTTTTTTCTTTCAGACTGAGAAAACCTTGTTGACATTCAGAACAAACTAGTTTTAACCCTCTCACTCTCTCTTTCTAGTTGGAAAGACCTCAAACCATGCCATAGTTCTAGCCCAGCTGTATACTCAGGGAAACTGCCATGGTCTGCACGCTTTCATCACACAAATCCGTGACATGACCACACACGTACCCCTGCCAGGTAACCATCGTCTGTGATGTCTCTCTGGATGTGGTGTTTGTGGTAAAGTCAGTCCTCATTTACCTTCCCGTCTCTGCCTCCCCTTTTTTCGTTCTGTGTCTTTTTTCTCTGTCTCTCTCTTTAGGTATCGTGGTTGGAGATATCGGCCCTAAGTTTGGCTTTAATGAAGTTGACAACGGCTTCCTGAAACTAGAGAACGTACGAATCCCACGGGAGAACATGCTGATGAAATACGCCAAGGTGATGTGACATTATTTGAGTTGATGATTTCCCTGAGTTCAAATGGGTTTAAGTTGAATAGTGTAATTGCACATGTGCCGACACCAGAGGGCTATTGGTGGTTTTCACCGCTGGTCTGTTTACCATTAGACGTGTAACTCGTGCTGCAATAGTTGCATGATGGAATAGTTAAAGTTGTTCAACTTTATGGTCATTTTAGAGGATGTTGTTTGTATAATTCACTACAGTTTAACAGCTCCACAGAGAGATGTTTCTTTTATTTACCCTACCCCCATTGATATAAATGGAGTGGCCAAAACAATAGAGTTCTGATGAAGACACAGTAGTGTTGAAATTGTGCGTTCCAATACCCAGACTACCATACTATTTGGTATGCTAGAAAAAGATTTGGGATGTCCTACTGCATCTGGTCTAATTTTGCAGTATGCCAGCCAGCGCGCTTTTCAGGCTTTTCTGACCCACAATCCTCTGCACAGCAGATATATGAGCAAGAGGGTGAAAGTTCAAGGCACAATGTTATGACGTAAGTAGTCTGGAACTAGTCAGAGCCTGTTTCAAACAGAAACAGCGGTCAATAAAAACAATTATACAGCACCACAAATATTCTCCAAAATGACCACAGAAGTTGAATCCACATCTCTCTTTTAAACAGCTTCAACAGGAACTGAACATTACAACCTTCATGAAGGTAGCATTTAATTCAGGACTGCTGTATTATACTGCATTACTTCTATCTAGGTGTGTGTAATAATTAACTGAGTTTATACAGTATATTGAATTGAGAGTGACTTTTGCTCCGGAAGCATCTGCAGCTAGATTGACTCTGTCTCTCCTCTAGGTGGAGCCAGATGGAACCTATGTGAAGCCACCAAGTGCCAAGCTGACCTACGGCACCATGGTGTTCATCCGCTCCATGATCGTAGGCGAGTCATCTCGGGCCCTCTCCAAATCCTGCACCATCGCCATCCGCTACAGTGCTGTTCGACACCAGTCTGAAATCCGCCCGGGGTCAGTCAATACTAATGAATGCATAAAGGCACTTCAGCAAACAGCTGCACAAATATTGCACAACTCATAGAAGTTACAAGAAAATACATACCCATGCTTAAAGGAATAGCTCGGGTTTCTTGAAGTGGGGTTGTATAAGGTACTTATCCATAGTCAGTGTGTTACCTACAGTAGATGACAGTCAGTACGCCCTCAATTCGGAGAAATAGACAGGAGTTACCACACGTGAGGAAAGCAATGTACTGCTGTGGACGGGGCCGGCAGCAAAACGTAATTTAGCCACCTGAAAGAAAGGCTCATCTAAAAAAATCTATATCAGATAATTGTAATCATTTGAGAAATGCAGCTGTTTTATGCTTGTATACACTTTAATATTTCTTTACATTTGCTGCAAATACATGTATGGTGGGTTTAATGAAAAAACAAGAAAAATTACAAGAAAAAAAAAATCAATATCACTTTAAGTGTACGCTCATGAAGGGTGGAAGTAACAAAATTTAAATGATAAAAATGGAGGTGATGAAAATGCATGTGAATTGAAAAATGGAGCCGTAAAAATGTATGTGAAAGGAAATCTTTTTTGATGAATTATCAAGTGGTTTGATTAATCTATAGCTGATTTGACTAAAACAGTCGTGATAAATTGCTATTTATCATTTGAGGAAAGTGGCCTTAAGGGGCGAACCGCACTCTCGACTTAGTGCAAACATTTGTGGTTTTTGATTGACATTTTGGGCGGTAGTAACAAAATTTGCGTGCTGTAAACGATAAATGTCAGTCGGGTATTGTGTTTATCAAATCAATTTACAATTTATCACTCTATTTTTCAATACACATGTATTTTCATCACTTCCATTATTAATCTGTAAGCATTTTCCTTAAATGATAAATGGCAATTTTATGTTGTGAATGATGAATGTAAGATGGGGAAAATTATGAAACATGGCTCTGTTTTCATCATTTCACGACTTTTTTAGTCAAATCAGCTTTAAGTGAATCAAATCACTTGATAATTTATCACTCCATTTTACAATTCACATCCATTTTTACAGCTCCATTTTTCACTTCACATGCATTTTCATCACCTCCATTTATATCAATTAATTTTTGTTACTTCCACCCTTCATATACGCTATATTTTGAATATTGTCAGTACTTTACCTCGCCATCAGACAGCCCTTGCTGATGGGAAACTAACATTAATGTAAAAAGTTACTTTTAAAAGTAACGTTACCCAACACTGATCCTCATGTATTAAAGGGAAGTACAACCTTGACATGAGATAGAGAAAACTACAATCTCTGTGTTTTTATTTCCCTCAGAGAGCCAGAGCCTCAGATCATGGATTACCAGACGCAGCAGTACAAGCTGTTCCCTCTGCTGGCTACGGCCTATGCCTTCCATTTTGTCGGCCAGTATATGAGACAGACCTATCACCGCATCAGTGGAGACATCAACGAGGGGGACTTCAGTCAACTGCCTGAGGTACTGACTGGACATGAACATATATGGTGTGATCGAGGTTTAATGATGACAGAGGATGATGCGTATTGACTGACTGGGCTGTAGATTAGTCTCAGTCTTTCCAGTTGTATGTGTGGTGAGTGTGTGGAACAAGCAAAAGCCAGTTTAGTCATTTAGGCTCTAGATAAGTTTGTTTACTAATGCCACGTCAGCATGAAAGCAGACGCAGCTTGCAAGTTCCTCAACTCAGGTACTATATTTATTCTGCTGTATGTTTCTCTGTCTGTGTGGCTAGTTACACTCTCTTTTATACCTTCAATTGCTAGCACCATTTTATTGTGGTAATTAAGAGCTGCAACTTCTAATTAATTTGCAATCAGTTTTAATGTCTCACAGTAATTAGGGCTGTCAAAGTTAACGCAAATTTGTTTTAACTCCACTCATTTCTTTAACGCAATAACACAATCGATCTTTTGGAGGTTGTAGCGGTCTCAGTTTTAAAGCTAGAGTGATGATACTGGAATCATATGAAACTAGAAAACCTGAGGAATCCATTGGTACCAACCATGTCATACTAGCTTCTCGAGAAGGACATTAAATGCGCTAAATTTTAGCGTGGAAAAACTGTCATGGCCATTTCCCTTGACCTAGACTACATACTAAATCCATACCCATTAGCCATCACTGACTGTTTCTTATATTATAGACCATCCATGGCAAATTCTAGTGGGCTGTTTACATCATTCAATATTTTCAAAGCTCTCATATTTATATATTTGTTTGATTTTTTTGAAAAAATTATAATTGTCACCTATTGATTAGGCTTGCATGAAGCTCTTTTCACCTCTTTGCCCTCCAATCTACAGCTCCATGCCCTGTCTGCGGGTCTGAAGGCTTTCACCACGTGGGCAGCCAACTCTGGCATCGAGGTGTGCCGCATGTCATGCGGCGGCCACGGCTACTCTCGCAGCAGCGCTTTGCCGGACATTTACGTCGACTTCACCCCTACATGCACCTACGAGGGAGAGAACACGGTCATGATGCTGCAGACTGCAAGGTAACATGTCACACAGAATCCTCTGACCACAAATGTGACACCTCACATGGACCTCGTTCACAGCCTGACGAAGATGTCCACCCAGTTCTGACGCAAACACACGCTAGAAACTCATACAGCAGAGCTCACACAGAAGTACACATTTGGCTTTTTCATTTTTGTCACACACTTTAATAGAATGAGAGCGAGACACAGACAGATACAGACACATATAGACATTAACTTACGCCCTCTCAGCAGCCCTATCATACCACAAATGCAGGGGACAGACACGCAGTCCTCCCACGGCAAAAACAAACACGGGTGACATTTTATATCCTGTGATGGCTGTTATGGTTTTATATCACCAGTACTATAAAGGTCAGCTGTTCAGTTTAGAAAAGCTGTGATATTTTTGCCTTTTGAAGGGATATTGTTTCCATGGCAAAGATGTCAAACAGTTACTGAAAAGTTCAATTACACAATGAGTTCATAACTGAACATTAAAGGAACAGTGTGTCACATTTGAGGGGATCTATTGGCAGAAATGGAATATGATAGTCATAACTATGTTTTCATTAGTGTATAATCAACTGAAACTAAGAAACGTGTTTTTATTAAGAATGAGCCCTTCATATCTACAAAGTGAGCGGGTCCTCTTCATGGAGTCTCCCGTGTTGCTCTGCCATGTTTCTACAGTAACCCAGAACGGACAAACCAAACTCTGGCTCTAGAGAGAGCCTCTTACGTTTTTACGTTACGTGAAGGCCACCGTAGTTCTCCAACGCACTTCTGAAACTGCTTGCTTTCTTCACGTCCGTTTCTTTTCTCATGCACCGATTCGTTTAAGCTGAACAGATCAGAGTGGTATCCCTCACCGACGGGCTCTGCCGCTGATTCAACATGCTGAATCAGTCAAAAAACCTCAGACACGGGCCGACCAGAGCTGACGGTGCAGGACACACCACAAAATGTAGGCCGAAGGACGCTCATCGACGGCCCCAAACTGTCCGATGACCAACCGACGGCTTGGTGTGTCAGGGCCTTTAGTAAGAGAGGAGTGAACGGAGGGGTATTCAGTTTGTTGCAATCTGAAACCACACCACCAGATGCTGCCAAATCCTACACACTGTATCTTTAAGTACACACACAAAGGCTACAGATGTTGTGAATAGGAACAAATGAAGAGGTTTATATATGAAACCAGGCTTGGTTTTGGTGTTGGTAAAATGATGAGATACTAGATTTATTTTTAACAGCACCACAAGAAATACTGCATTTGGGTACGGCTGAGTTCAATGACTGTGAACACAAACAGGTCACTAGTAGTTAGCTTGTGCACCCATGTTTAATTGTTTAAACCTCACCTGTGTGCCTCCTCAACTTTTGTCTCTGCAGATACCTGGTGAAGTGCTACCGTCAGGCTAAGGCAGGACAGCAGCTGAGCGGCATTGTGTCATATCTGAATGAAGCAAAGCATCAGAGGGTCCAGCCCCAGCCCGTCGCTGCCAGACCAACCGTAGTCGACATAAACGACCTGGCTACCCTGGTGGAGGTCTACAAACAACGAGCTGCCATGTAAGAGACGAGAGCAGTAGAGAAACTGATCTAGTTGCTCGAGCTAGACTGTGCTTTCATTTCTGGTTTAGTTTGTTAATGCTTTTTACCATTTCTCATTCTTTTCCACATTTTCATGTTGTGAAACAGTTTTAACTTTATTTGTTTTAGTAGTTATTATCCTTAGTCAATGTAAAACATCTTTGACCCCTCCACTCTTGGCTCATGGTAACATGTAGATATTGTATTTTGCCTTTCAGTGATGGATATTGGATATGGGCACGTGCTAAATGCGAAAATGTAATGTGTCAATTTAAGTGTTTAACAAGTGCTTAAAAAGAGAAGGGAGAGATGTTGACACACCGTCAGCTGCTCCGTCACACAGTTAGATTTTTATCTTAGGTGTTGGGGTTGGCCTGAGCTTCAGTTGTCAACATTATTCACCCTGATAGTCTAATCAGTTCTCTCTGCTGTCAACCATATTTCCGTCTTTCTCCTTTTCACTGTCACTGACATAATATGCTGCCCTGATCACATCCCTGCATACTGGCAGCCTTAGTCACATCTAAATTCATTTGGCAGCCAGTGTCAGCTGTGTGATGAGCACAAACGGCGGCTAAGCCTGTCTGGTGGAGGGAGACAAAATGTGTTCAGAAGGATAAAGGACAGTTGCATGTTAGTAATAATTTCTTCTGTGTTTATGATAAGGCTCCCTTCAACATATTCCTTCCGTTAAAAAAAATCTAGATTTGATTGATGATAGTTAATTTGCTGTCAATCGATTAAAATATTTAATTGCGATTAATCGCATGATTGTCTATAGTTAATCGTGATTAATCGCAAATTAATCACACATTTTTTATCTATTCAAAATGTACATTAAAGGGAGATTTGTCAAGTATTTAATACTCTCATCAACATGGGAGTGGGCAAATATGCTTGTTTTATGCAAATGTATGTATATATTTATTATTGGAAATCAATTAACCACACAAAACAATGACAAATATTGTCCAGAAACCCTCACAGGTACTGCATTTAGCATAAAAAATATGCTCAAATCATAACATGGCAAACTCAAGCACCAACAGGCAACAACAGCTGTCAGTGTGCTGACTTCACTATGACTTGCCCAAAACTGCATGTGATTATCATAAATGACCATGCCAGTTTTTCCTCGCCAAAATGTAGTGTAAGTTTTGAGCATTATTTAACGTCCTTCACAACAAGCTAGTATGACATGGTTGGTACCAATGGATTCCTTAGATTTTTCCAGTTACATATTTATTTATATTTTTCCAGCAGTCCTTCAGTCTAGCTTTAAAACTGAGCCCGCTACAAGCTCGAAAGATTAAGGCGTAAAAACATTTTGACAGCTTTAGTGAAAAGACAATCTTAAGGGGAAAGGCTATGGAGGATATAAAGTGTCTTAATGTTTTTAATTAATTTACATTAATTACAGATGATGTGTGTTTGTAGTCTAGTTGAGTTGGCAGCTAAGAGCATCCAGCAGGAGTTGCAGCGCAGGAAGAGCCAGGAGGACGCCTGGAACAACAGTGCTATTGACCTGGTCAGAGCCTCAGATGTAAGTTCAGTTCTGCGTTTTGTGTGTGTGTGTGTGTGTGTGTGTGTGTGTGTGTGTGTGTGTGTGTGTGTGTGTGTGTGTGATCATTACATAGTTTAAAGCTTTCCATAGCTTGTGATAAACAGATCTGACTTGGACTTATGGGTAAGTGTGGAGATTGATGCTGAGCTCCTGAACCCAATATGTTGTTCTTATGCAGCTTTAAGTCAAACTCAAATCCTGCTCATCATGTTTATCTCATTTCTTCTTTTTCTGTCTCTTTCTTTCTTATTTATTGCCTTTCATTTATTTACCTATCTCCCTGTTTTTTTTTGTCTCTAGGCCCACTGTCACTACGTTGTCGTGAAGCTCTTTACTGACAGGCTGGGGGAGATCGGTGACACAGCGATACACTCAGTGCTGTCGACCCTGGCTCTGCTCTACGCCCTGCATGGCATCACAAATAACTCTGGAGACTTCCTACAGGTCAGAAAAATCATAACCTAGAGAAACAACATGGTCCACAGTCAGGGGTTCATCTTATTGCAGGTGTTACAGGCATATCGTGCAAAGCTGCTCTAGTTATTTGCATACTCCCTGTGCTGTTGGGACAGTTTTACTGTCTGCTTCCATATGAAGTACGGCCTCAATTCTTTCTTTGTCTCTGAGCTAACAATATGGGGTCTTTGTGTGCAGGATTTGAATGCCGGGGTGGCTGGTGGGCGGTGGCCTTTTTGCTGATTAATTAAGGCAAATTAGATTTTATCAGTTGAGCTTTGGATTGAAAAATACAAGACTTCATGCTTTGTTTAACAACCCGCTGTCTCTTCTCTCTGTTTCCTCACTGTTGGGGCAGCTGAGTGAGGTCCAGCGTCACGTTTTCATCCACATCTCCATCTGTTTTATTCCAGGCTGGACTGCTGAATGTGCCCCAGGTGATGCAGGTTTCTGCTCGTATCAAGGAGCTGCTGTCTCAGCTGAGGCCCAACGCTGTGGCGCTGGTCGATGCCTTTGACGTCCACGACAGGAAGCTGAATTCGGTCCTGGGACGATACGATGGGAACGTCTACGAGAACATGTTCGAATGGGCTCGCCGCTCACCCCTAAATGCCACAGAGGTCAGTCAGCGTCACAGGGGGTGAAATAATAGTAGTTTTACGGCACAGGTGGTACTCATAAAATGTTTTGCTGTTGGGTCAAGCCTTATGGCCGTACAAGCTAAATGTTAGCAACAAGAAAAGGATGCAGGCCTTATCTGAACCCCAGTGAGCTCAGCCAGCTTGCTGCAGTCACTCCACTAGTTCCCCCACGGTGGTGCTTGCTCGATTGGGTGTTCGTGCCGGGCAGGTCTTCTTCTCCTGTCGCAAACCGTGCACTGAGCTTGTTGAAGCTGAACCTACAGTACTTAAAGGATGAGGGTTTTCATTCATTGTCCATCATGGTCTCAATGAAATGCTGCTCTCTCTGTTCATCTGCTGCACGCAAATCTCATGCGTCCATAATATCTACCCTCCTTGGCGTCTGCTCTCAGAGATAAGACCCGCCCTTTTGATGGTTGGCAGCCGATCAAAAATTCAGGTCTTCTTAGCTTCTCAATTTGTGTGTTATATCTGTTGGTGAGAGAAGGGCCTTTCTGTCTGGAGTTTGCATGTTCTCCCCGCGTTTGCGTGGGTTTCCTGCAGGTTCTCCGGTTTCCTCCCACCACCAAAACATGTATCCCCTCCCAGGGGGCGTAAAAACCTATGCCAAATCAATGTGCAGATCAATGATCCGCTGTGGCGACTCCTAACGGGAGCGGCTGAAAGACGAACAACAACATCTGTTGATGAGAGAAGTTTAATATGGCAGGGGCAGTTTTGCTTGGAATTTGGACACCATTACTATTACGGCAGACTCCAGCTCAGCTCTGATTGGTTGTTTTCCTCCGGTCTGTGAAATCTTGCAGATGCCATTAGGAGCACCAGAGGACATATGATTTTTTTTCAGTTTACATGTCTCATGCACTACTGTCAGGCTATTGTGACAGTTTCATATTTGCTCCATTTCTACCCACTGCTGCTTTAATAAACGCTCCATCTTTCTTCCTTCCACAGGTCCATGAGTCTTTCCACAAGTACCTGAAGCCCCTGCGGTCCAAACTGTGAGCTGACCCACTTTGCACCTTGATTCCTGGCTACGACCCTTCAACTCTGCGTATACAGGCACAACCTTAATCACATTACCACCACTTTCCCTACTCTACACTCTCTATATGTGGTCAAGTTGAACACCATAATCAGCCACTTTAAAGGCCATGGTACACTGTAACATGTTGAAGCTGTATACATTGTTCTCTTGGGTGATGGGGGATGATGGAGGTGAGCTGTAAGCAGGGCGGACAACCTAAAACAATCTGAAGACGATGCAGGCTAATCATTAAGGAGAATGAAAGCAAAACCAGGAATGAAAATTCGATCTAAAAATCTCTAATGAAATAAAAAAATAGCTTTAAGAATACTGAAAACAATCAAGTATTTGTAGTTTTAGATGACCATGTTTTCTGTAGAGAAATTCCATTATGAAGTGTATTTCATTTTTCCCCCATCTTTTGATCACTTTCTGCTGCGTGCCTGATGGCTCCTCTGTGCGAGCCAGCCAAGATAGAAATGCCTAACAAGAACAGAATGTCATTATGAACGTTACATAATGTTAGAGCGTTTTATGTTAGGAACAAACCAGCAGCAAAATCAATGGTTGTTTCCCCTGACGACGAGGACCAAGAAAGACACTGTGCTGTCTGTTATAATTGTTATCCATGACCTTTATTAATTGCTTTAGGCATCAAGAAGGAACTACACAAGGTTGATACACACTTTTCTTCTTCAACCCCCATACCTTCCATACCCGTGAATAATGGTGTAATATGACTGACTTAAAAGACAGCCATAATGTAGTTAGCACTGGATAATCAGCAAATTAGATCCAACAGAAACATCAAGTGAAGATATAAAAATATTCCCCTGTAAAATACTGTGACATGATGCCATTTTGAACCCGTCAGTAGATAAAACTTCTGCATATGCATTAAGTTCATCTGTGCTTCAGAGCAGTAAGATTTTTAATAATAAACTACGCCTTAAAAGTCAACGTTCTACATTGTATTGAACCGTTCCTCTCAGCCTTAAGTTGATACTTCATCCAAAAACACTTAAAATCTTCCAGTTTCTGTATTTCAATCACAAAGGTAAAACAATCTGCCTTTACTTTCAGCCCCACCACCTGTCACATCTCTTGCAGTATAATGAATAATATTGTCATACTTTAATGATCCACTTCACAGATACTTGTGTGTAGGTTATATACAGTATACAGTACAGTACAGTACTACAGTAAGTACACTCCATTGATACAAGCTGAGCTGAATAGACCATTGCACAGGTGTAAACACAAGCCAGATGTGTCCCAATTTATTTCCTGTTGCAGTGGATGCGAACGACATCAGCTGACAGGAAGTAAACATGGACCCAAGCTGTTGCCTAGCAACACAATTCCATTGAAACAGTCTATAGAGAGAAGACATGGTGCGTTGAAATGAACCTCCTGAGCTCGTGTTTACAACATGGGAAGTCGTGTACATGATATTCTTGGCGTTCAAGTGGTTTAGTTGTGAGACACCGCTTCTAAGCAACGGCATTATTAACGTTACTGTCGGCGTCTACAGAGACTAACAATTTAGCAAGCTAGCAATAGGCTAAGATAATGCAGGAAATGCAAAGGCATAATGACATTTTCCTCAGACATATTATACAATTACGAAGAAAAACAATATACAACTCAAATTACAATATATTAACTTATTATGCACCGAAAAATTAACTTCCATGGCCTCTGTCATCTCTGACTTTGTCAACAAACACGTCACAACTCGTGAACTCGGAGCTTTCAGAAACTTTCCACTTCATATGTACTCAACTCGCGAACACGGTAAACACGACCCCATTTGAAGGCACCAAGAGACCCATCAAGAGATAAGATATGTGAGACAGTGGAATGATTTACAAAGACTTGAAATGAAGCACTTCAGGGTGGTTTGTTCAGAATTCCTCAATTTCTGAGCTATGGTGGCTCTCTGACAAGCCGTGTGTTCGATCATAAGAATGAACGATGACACTATTCTGTGTTTGTGGAACAGAAAGCTTCCTGCAGATAATGGTGAAGAATGTTTTAATATGTAAAAAGCACCTGCAAGGACGCGTAGTATGAATTTCTGACAGTTATCAAATGTTTGATGAGGCCACATATTCACTGTATATGTGAATTAGTATTCTCCCTCCCTGCTGTGTGGGGTTGATATAACGAAGGGTACTAAAAACCCCGGCCAACATCTACATGGATTCTTTTCCTAGTTTTTTAATCCAAAACATTTCAAACTCAAAACTTTAAATAAATCCATTGTTAAAATGCTGCGATGTTCAAATCCTGCTGACTGAATTTTTCTGATTCATATATGATGAAATAATTTATGTGCAATCTGGATCTTTTTTTTTTTTTTTTTAGATTAATGCTTCCTTTTCTGTTATTACAGTTTCAGAAACAAAAAAACAGAAAAAAAAATACAATAAACTGATTCATCAAGCATAAATGTATAATACTTAATATAATTGGTAGATTTGTGCTATTGGTTTATCTCAGTGTGCAGTAGTTTATTTTTTATCATGGAGCAACCAAATCCAACAGTTTAAATGGTAGACACTGGGGCTGGTGAATAAAAGAAACAACAGAATGACTCATAAAATTGAGTGAGGTTTGTTTTGTGACTGTAATGACATGATGATGAAAATGAGAGCTTTAATCAAAAGCCTCACTGTGAACTGTAAAGATGATTTGTGGGATAAATATGTGCCTGAGGAAGTTGTCTTTTCTTAATGTAATTAGTTGTAATTAGGCTCATAGTAATTAATTTCTGTATTTGTATGATTTTTTTGATCCATTTATTTCTGCCGTAAGGGTCAGATTATCAATATGTAATGACTAAGCTCTTTGTTAAGCATATTTGTGTGATAATGTTTTATTGAATAATAATGATTTTAAACAATATGATTTTAATGGTTGGTAAATAATTTGACCTGCAAGTTGTATTAATAAAAAAACTAAATAATCAATTTGTTTTGTGTCTTGATCCTGTGGTTAACCAGCTTGAACAGTATTAGGTCCACTTTGGAAAACACTGCTTTAGGCAATGTTTTAATAAACATGCATTACCACTTTCATGAGAAATGTACTGGAGGAACTTAACATGTAAATCAAAAACTTATAGTATATGAATGATCACCTTTCAGCCTGAAGTGACACTGGGATCCCACTGCAAAAGTGTACAGTAAGAAAAATACAGCAAATAGAAAAACCTACAAGTACAAGTTTCAGTTTTATAGCTGGCATAGATGAGTTTATTAGTCATGGTTAGCGCTTATCAGGCTGTGAACAATTGTAAAAGTCTGGTGGGGCTCTTTAAAGTCTATGAAAATAACTGATGTTGGAAGGCTTATCTTGGACTGGTGCTTGACAACTTCAATGTTTACAGAAAGCGTGTGTTACCAACTAGGGGTCTAGAGTTTTCTAATTAAAGGCACTATCGATTATGGGAACTGTAGGATCCAGCATTTTTGGGGCTTGACCCTCACTAGGGTCAGGATATCGCTGCCTCTGTCATAACTTTACGAGAAAAAAAGTCGTAATATTACGAGAATAAAGTCATAACTTTACGAGAAAAATAGAAAATAACACGTTAAATTACTACTTTATAATATTATGACTTTATTCTCATAATACTACAACTTTTTTTCTCGTAAACCTATGACTTTATTCTCCTAATATTATGACTTTATTCTCGAAATCTCAGATGAATTTTTTTTTTCCTTAATGTGGCCCTAATAATCCGTAGTACCGTCGTACCATAGACCTACAACTATGATCAATAAAAATGAAAATGTAAACAAAAAAACAGTTATTCATTTCCACAAATGTTTTTAAAAATCCACAGGGAGCCACTGGAGAGGGGCTAAAGAGCCTCATGTGGCTCCGGAGCCTCAGGTTGCAGACCCCTGCTCTAGGGCATGGCTACCTTGTCATTGATATGTCACTACTATGGCGTTGTCCAGTCTGGGAGTTGTCCATGTTTTCGTCTTACAAATTTAGCCCTTTCACAGTGTATTTTCAGTTCATGAAAGTTAATTAAAATCTTTTTGGTAGCCTAAAAAGTTTGGTTATACTTAGCTCCGAACTCTCATGTAAGTTCTGGTTGCAAAAAACAAAGATGGCGACGGCTAATCACGATTAATCATGGACATGCCCTATCATAGATATACATTCACCGGCCACTTTATTAGGTACATCTTGCTAGTACCGGGTGGTCTTCTGCTGCTGTAGCTCATCTGCTTCAAGGTTCGACGTGTTGTGCGTTCAGAGATGGTATTCTGCATACCTTGGTTGTAACGAGTGGTTATTTGAGTAACTGTTGCCTTTCTATCATCTCCAACC